>VXCM01004232.1:9411-54671 GCA_014773175.1 Lucifuga dentata
TTTTTTATTGGGGATTTTCTTGACCGTGGCAGAGGTACGTGCTCTTGGAGTGCCTTCCTGTTGCTTATGTGATGGACTTAAACATCACCAGTTGCAGGATGAGTTTCAGTTGACAATTTCTGCCTCTGCTACTCCACAAAACAGCAGTAGTGAGCATCATTCATTCCTATATAATGGGCTTAAAATAATACCAACTATATAATGTTATACAGTCTCACAATGGCTTTTTTTGTGGCAAAAATCTAACATTGACTCAGAAGACAGAGGACATTTTCTGTTTTTGTGCCACCATGCAAATAAAATTTAATATTCACTGTTGTTTGGACTGACTTATTTTAATTAATTTGAATTGCATGTATCATAGCAAATATTAAATAAATTTCCAAGCAAATACAACATACAATTAAGTTTCAGAAATGTATGTTTCTGATTGAGATGTTTATGAACTTGAATTTAAAGCAGTCAAGGCTGCCTGTCCAGCCTACACTCCCTTGTGGGACTGATCCTATGACTCTACACGGGAAAAATGGACTAGCCAAGGACCTCGGCTTTCCAATAGACCCTTTTTTTTCCACCCTCTAGTGCCCGATAAAGATCAGCAATCTGGTTGCTCTAATTTTAGTGAAGAGACTACAGGGACAAGAGAAGGGGAAAAGAGAACGGCTCGAGATGGTATTTGCATCCTGTATCGGTCAGTGCAAGGATAGCCGTTTATAGGCATGGGTTGTCTTGACCTGCTATGTGTTAAAGGCAAGTCCCCAATATTTCATCTTCTGTGATGAATGTCCTCATTACTGAAACATCAAAGCACCTCAACTCTCCCCTCCCCCNAAAAAAAAAAAAAAAAAAAAAAAATCACCAGAGGATTTATTTTAAAGCAGCACACTGGTGATTTTACATGTTTGAGACCAGTAAATGCAACCCACATACTCGTTACATTACTGCCAATCATTTTCCAAGCATTATGCCAGAGTGGTAAGTATTAGTATTAGAAATGTTTTTCCTACCTTCCAGACTGCCACTGGTTTGAGTTCAGTTCAGTGATGAATACCATTCATCACTCTTGTAACCATATAGAGTCATTATGGCCCTGAGGTGAAGAAATTCTTATGCAAATATTACTTCCCCCTTCCAAAAAAATAATTATTTAATCGTTTACACAGCTGGTCAGTTTGTGAACTTGTGGGAAGTTTATGCGAACTTTGAAGTATTAGAGGTCATTTTACAGAACTGTAGACTCAAGAGAACCAGCCATCTGTTCCTGGATTTCAGCTTCATCATGAATCTTATTTGATTAAACTGTATGTGTTCATATGTTGTTCGTTCAGTTACCCATTATCCAATTATTAAAAATATTTCCAAAACAATACATTTCTATGCAAAATAATCAATACAAGTAAAGAGCAGAGAGGTTACCAACAGCAGAGGTTGCAAAGTTTTACAGAGAAGCCTTACATCAGGGAATAATGATGCAAGTAATTACAGGCGAGCCGCCTAGTGTCTCCTCATGATTAAGCTGTTATTAAATTCCCTAAAGATGTTACTTTTTTCTCTGGGTACATCTCACAGAGAGAAGCATGTCAAATGACTGGTTTTATGGTTCACGGTTCTTTTATCTGTGCTTCTATGCTCCTATCTAGAAAAGCTTTCTGTTTCATTACTGCGGAGAGTTTTAAACATATGTGCTCCTGTTGGGAATGGAACTGCTTAGCTGTGACAGTGATAAGCACAGACCAATGTAAACATTACATGAATAGATAATGTAAACCAAAGCAGCTCATATTAAAACAGCAGATGAGGAAAAAAAAAAATCCGGTTTGCTCTCTTTGTATTACTGCTACTGCTACTTCTATTACTACCATAATCATTACTCATAATCATCATGACAGCTGATTGGCTGATACCACAGTAAAAGTACCACTGAAAAAAAGTGTATGTGTGTGTGTGTGTGTGTGAGAGAGAGAGAGAGAGAGAGAGAGAGAGAGAGAGAGAGTGAAATAGTTACTTGACGTGCAGAGTGCTTACATGCTGTCCATGGTGCTGAACATCATTATAATAGTCCAGGGGCCTATTTCAAGCGAAGCAAGTCCAAGATTTCTCTATGATACACACACACACACACACACACACATATATATATATGATTTCAAGGCTTAATAACAACTTATTTTAAAGGACCATACTGGTGATTTTTAATGTTTGAGCCCAGTAAATATACTCACACACATGATACGTTAACTGCCAACCATTTTCCAAAACATAAAACTGCATTTTAGTTTTCATGTTATTTTACTAAATCCTCTAATCTTTCAAAATCAAAGGTAGGAAAGAAATGATAAACTTTACCGCTCCAATAATATGTTTTGGCATATGGTTGGTTCAGTAAAGTAACATGTATGCAAGTTGTGTATATTGGGCTCAAATATGCAAAATCACAGTATGCTCGTTTAAGCCTGCAGCTCTAAAGCTGAGCTTTAAACAGTGAGAAGATGTGAATATTAGGTTAAAAAAAAAAATGCAGTGTAGAAGATGTGACGGGTGGGGTTTGGACCCAAATGCAGCACACAGTACAACTCCGACAAGTAAAGTTCTTTATTAGAGCTCTCAGTCCAACACAGAGGCAGGCAGAAAAACTGGCAGGACAAAGTGCCTACACTAACACAGTCAAACAAAGAGTCCAAACGCAGAGACTGGAATCGGAGTCGGGGACAGAAGGCAGAAGTGATAACCAGGGGGGCGACGAGCAGAATAGTCCAAGACAGTAACAGAATGTCAATCCACAAACAAACGCTGGAGAGTCTTGCATCGAGGATGGCAAAGAACAATCTGGCAAAGGGTGAGTGTGAGACTGGGGTTTAAATCCATCCTTAATTGGTACCAATTGGCGACAGCGTCCGAACCTGAAATGGATCAGGCTAATGAACAGAGGTGAGGAACAGAAGACCAGGCGGGCAGAAATGGCAGGTGAGTAGCTGAGGACCAGGCATGCAGAAATGGCAGGTGAGTGGCTGACCAGACATGCAGAACTGTGACAGAAGATGCCTCAAGATAATATAAAGGCCTGATCTTCCAAAAGCCATGAAACAACACACTATATCACATATAAGCAAAGCCCATTCTCCAAAAATATGGAGGTTTCTTCATCATAGAACTTCCACCTGTGACCTTTCTATCTGGAATAGCACAGATGAAGGTCCAGTCCCTCGTTAGGGCATCAAGGTCCAGACTGTCCAAAATATCACCCTGAACATGCGTGAGAGCAAGTTGTTTCTGTCCTTTTTGTGCATCTGTTGTGTGTATCCATGTCTTTAGACGATGGAAAATATTGAATACATCCACTGCTTGTATCTTGTTGGCAGGTTTATTATCCACCTTCTCCCTGAGAACTGCTGTTTTCATGTTAGCGTGCCCTCTGGTGGCCGTGCCTTGCCCTTCGCTTTTTGTCTGTCACCTGTCTGTTTTCCGCTGTTCCTCTGATTAGCCTAATAGCAAATATCGGAAACCAATCAAGCCTGGAACCCTAAAAGAAATAAGTTGGAGAGCAGAGGGTGACAGAGCCAGATATCTTCTATCCAGCACGTATTACATAAAGGTCAGAAATGAAAAGACAGGATCTGACGTTAAATTTCTTGCTCATGGACACTTCAACTAGATTATAACATGGACTGTCAATAAAGGCTGCAATGCTGTTTCTTCAGCCTATAAAGGGAACCCCTTACACTTTAGTACGCTTACCACGTAAATGAATCCAATTAAAGACATAATATGTGGCCATGTGATAATACCCGAGACAAATGAATGCCTGAGAAGTTGACGTAATGACCTGTTGAAGGATGAAAGGCTAAAAAAATAATCATAGCGAAAGATCAGGATCAAGATCAAGATCAGCTTTGTTTTCGAGTCCTAATTTTATTGTTAAGAACATTCCCCCAGTCTTTTTTTTTTTTTTTTTTTTTTTTTTTTTTGTAAATGGCTTAACTAAACCTGCAGGTTTAAACGACAACGTGCGTCACTTCCCCAAGTCGAAATATTCTAACTAGTTTGTCTTATGGAGCCAAAAACGTGATATTAATTCTGGAGATCAGCGCTGTTTGCTTATTAAAGCGGACTTATCCTGCTTAGACAATAACGACGCAATTATTAGTGTTTTTGGAAAGTACTGAAAAATACTTGCAACAGATAGTTTCTGTTAGAGAGAGATGAGCGAAGTGTCGACGTTACTTTTGGAAGGAATCGGAATCGTTACATCGTGTGGAGTAACGAGCACCGACGCTGACGAGCGGTCGTGCGTCTTGGAGAGGGCAGGGACGCCGAGACGCGCAGCGGCAGCAGCTCAGTCTGTTTGGAGCACAGGCTGAGATCATTCAGCACTCCGAGGACGGACTGAAGGGACTGTGGAATACAAAGCGACTACCTCCACCTCCCCGAATCCTTCTTGATAAGCGATGGACATCTTCCCTGTCCCCTAGAAAGCCACGCAAGCGTCGGATGAGTGAAATCGGAGATGCTGCGCATGGCCAGAATCCTGGAGGTTTTTTAAACCGGACTGTGGGTGTGTGCGCATCGGGCTCGCCGTTTCCTCCGGACTGCACGCGCCAACTTCCCCCGCTTTCCATCAAGTCATGTCTGGTACAGAGCGATGGGCAAGTTTGACGACAACGAGAGGATAATCCTCAACGTCGGGGGCACTAGGCACGAAACCTACAAGACCACCCTAAAGACCCTGCCGGGGACGCGACTGGCCCTGCTCGCCTCCGACTCGGACATCGACTCCGTTCTGGATCAGCTGCAACAAGTCCCCGGCTTCATCGAGTACAACGCGAGGACCAACGAGTACTTCTTCGACCGCCACCCAGGTGTCTTCGCTTACGTCCTCAACTACTACCGCACCGGGAAGCTCCACTGCCCGGCGGATGTGTGCGGACCGCTGTTCGAGGAGGAGCTCNTACTACCGCACCGGGAAGCTCCACTGCCCGGCGGATGTGTGCGGACCGCTGTTCGAGGAGGAGCTCTCCTTTTGGGGCATCGATGAGACGGATGTGGAGCCCTGTTGCTGGATGACATACCGGCAGCACCGGGACGCGGAGGAGGCTCTGGACGTGTTTGAGTTGAACGTGGACAATGGGGACGAGGATGACGAGATAGGGAAGAGACTCGGCATTGAGGATGTGGCTGCCGACGGTAACGTCAGCCTGTGGAGGAAGTGGCAGCCAGTGGTCTGGAATCTATTCGAGGATCCGTACTCCTCCAGGGCGGCGAGGGTGAGAGCGCACGGCTGTGTCTGGAGATCTCCAAACACACATACACACGCAATAACCCCACTGATCCTTCTCATACACTCCCTTCAAATGAAACACACACTAAAACACAAAATATCAAGTTGAAAAAAGTCATTTAAAGTTGATAATTCCCTTCAAATCTCCTAGTATTTACGTGCAAAATTTCAAAAATTTGTTTTCCTGAAAAAGTGAGGTCATTCCACTCGCTGCCAATTAATGCGCACAAGTTTGTTGAAAGAATTTATTTATTCCAAGATGTGACACAGCTTATAGAGAATTCATTTTGCCTAACAATTGAAGCTAATTATGGAATAAGTGCAATAATCTCACTTCAGAGGCAGATTTTTCCACTTTGTCGTAAGGAAAGCGGGTGTTAACTCTGGACTGTTAGGATGGATATTCATAGCAGTATAATTAAGGTCTGTGCCAACATTTTCTGTACTCTAGTGCTGTTATTTTAGCCACAGTAATGCTTTTCGTGGCTCACGGTGTATGTGCGTCACTCCACTCTTCCTGTTATAAGGGTTGTGCATATTGGGTTACAGTTCTAGAAATCTAATTTCACCAGCCCTGGTATGATGCCCCTTTATACTGAAGCAAAGATCTCATAAAAGCATTGTTAAGTCTTGCATATGATCAGTTTTGGATAAACACCAAAGAAATCTGTGGGACTTTTATCTTTTCCAAAATTAGTGCAGAGCCTCATGCTGGGAACAGGAGACTTATAAACTCAGGCCACATGTGGTGTCTTTATTTTGAAACTTTTTGTCATTTCTTTTTTCTTTTATGCTCAGATACACTGGAACCAACTGTGATAAATCATAAGATGTGAATCAGGGTTTTATCAAAGCATGCATGCAGAGATTTGACATTTCAGCTTGCAAAACTGATATATACTTTCTCTTTTTAAAGCCTTTTGAACCCCAAAAGGCTCATTGTTATAAAAATAACACCATAGAAGCATAAAATGACATTCAAAGATGATAAACATGTAGACAGTGCTATTTTGAGAACAAAATGTCAGGTAATATCATAGAATTCTGAGCTGATGAAATGCTAATACAGCAGCTTGAAAGCATTTCAAATGGTGAGACAGTATATTTTTATCGAACAGAATCAAACAAGACAATGTCTCTGAAGACTTAACACTTTCTGTAGCTGTGCTAAGCTCACTTAGGCCGTGGTGGCTGGGTAAAGGACAGTAAATCGTTTCCTCACTGGCTGGCTGACTCAGCACAGGGATGAATGCTGTAATGTTATTTTGTCTGAATGGTCACTATTGCAAAAACACTAACAAATGACTTCATGATGTCACAGCCACCCAGATTCATGGGTGAGGTGATACAGTACAAGTGCACAACTGTTGCTGCTGAAATGTTTTATTATAGTTTGTTTTTGAATTAAGTAAATATTAGGCATGTCACACTTTTGGCCAAACGGTGTGTGTCTGTCTGTTGGCATTGACCTTGTCCTGCATGTTTGCTCCTCTCCCACCCCATTAGCAAACTCAAAACTGATGATTTGTCTCCATGTGTGAAGGGAATACAGATAAATGCATCACCACAAAAATCCGATGAGTTGTTCCTTGGAAATTAGTTAATACGTTTTTGAGCATAATTCTAATGACGGATGAACAAGCGAGGAATAAACAGAGGTAAATACTGAATTAGTCGCAATGATGCATTGCTAGCAGAAGGGCATTGATGGAGCTGAATGTGTGCGCTTGTTATGCTTACATCTGTTACCCAGCATGCATACAAAGAAATGAAATTATACAACGTCTCCTTCCCTACAGTGACATCCATTTCTACAACTGCCTTCAAAAAAAGTAACAAACCACAGGTGTCTGTATAGGTGATGATGCTCCATCAGCAGCAGTGTTTGTTGCCACGGTAACATAAGGAGACACAGCTCCTCCTGGATGCCTAAATGTTTGTTTCAGTTATTTCAAGACCACTTAGCTTTTGGTTAACCTTTAACGTGACTGCCATAGACAGAAAGGCTTAGTGTATATGAGAGAGAGAGAGGGAATGAGATCATACATATGTGAGTGTGAAAGGGAGTGTTTGTGTCTAAAAGAAGGCCCTTGGGAGCAGTAATCCACCTCTTGGCAAGGCATTAACAGGGAGCTGTGGATTTATCCTCCATTGAAATAAAGGATTTCATGTTTTGTTGTAGATGCAGAGAAAAGATCACACTTGACCTTTGACCCTGATGGCACAGAGGTCACAGCATACTTTGCGAAGAGCTCATTAACAACATAATTGACATTAAATCTATGTAAATACTTTGACAAGCTACAATTACTGGACAATTTTCATAATTTTAACCTACTTATAATGACATGCTGTAAGTTTACATTTTAAAATGTTGGTTATTATTACAAAAAAATAGATCAACTGAGACTCTCACACAGACCATACTGGAATGTGCTGATCGGAATTCCAGAATATCATCCATTGTGCCAAACCACTTACTGCTATGTCTGTTGGAGCTGCTTCAATTATCATGTTTATTTGAAATAGTCCTGTCTAATTTTTGAATTACTTCTAATGGGTTAGGATTATGGAGTAGGGTTAGGTTTTAGAGAGATTCCAGGTTCCAATAAATGTAAATTTAAAAAATGGCGCTTGCCTGCCAGGGAAAGTTTGTGTCTGACCAATCAGCAATGTTCAGTCTTTTGAGCTCCACTTAGGAGTTCCTGTTTTGGTACCAAAATGGATCCTTGATACAAAACAGAAGAAAGTTCCCGAGTTCCTGAAAACTTCAAGCTGTGTGAAAGACACTAATGTCAAAGCATTCACATATGATACAAATGAGTTTGGGGGCATCATTCTTCCAGAAAGCTTACAATTTTAGGCACGAGCACCCACTGCATAATAGTTTTAGCAATTATCAGCTCTTGAAGCAACAACATCCTCTTAATAACAGGAAATAGTGGGGTTCGCAGGAAATAAAACATACAAAAGTGTGTCAAAGCTTCTCATGGAGTAAAACTGAAAAACCAAAAGTCTGATCTGTCCCTTTAAAGATTTGGGTCATGAGTGTTCGTGTGCCAGCAGTCAGTGGTAGCAGGCGTATTTCTCTGGGCTCCCCACGCTGTTTCTATTGTTGTAGCCATCCTGTTCTCACTCTGAACGCTGCCTCTTTAGTCTGCACGCTGTGTGTTTTAATAACGGCTGTGTGTCTTTGCTTGTCTGTGTGAAAACGGTTGATTTTTTTTCTTCCCCTCCCTCTGTATTTATGTTTGTTTTAATGAAATGGGAAAGCGTGAGTGAGGCTGTTTTCCTTGTACATAGGAGTGTGTGTGGGTTTTTGTGTGTGTGTGTGTGTGTGCTCTCCTACATGTTAATCTGTTTGTTTGTCCCTCTCATATCTCTGTAGTTGGCCTCTGGATTGGGATGGTAACAAAACAAACACCCACCAACTTTCATTTCCCATGTCTGCGCTCTGAGTCAGAGGTTTAACCCACGCCTGACTTTGTACTCCCCCACTCACCTCACCCCGATCACCCCACCCACCTACGAACCCCCCCATCCTCACATGATCCCATCTGAGACTGCAGCTTGCTTTCTGCCACTTAAAAGGTTAAAAACCCACACCGTCTGGGTGCCGCCTGCTGCACGCCTGAAGATACCAAAGCCAGGCTGCACGCTCAGCCTGGTTGTTGTCATGGCAACATCATCGCTCATCACCACGGCCTGTTTTCATTGAGAGCTGTCTGGTCCGTGAAACGGATTGATTTCAGGAACCTGCTCGACCGTGAACCCTCATTGCTCAGTAACCCCTTGCGTGCTAGCTTGTTACATTTGATGCAACAGCAGTGATGCAAAAAAAAGGCGTTGAAGCATAACTAACACAACCGATCCTTGTGTGCATGTCTCTTTAACTGCTTCCTTCTCAATGTCAAAGGTGATACATGGCACCGCTGACGTGCTTCCGTATCTTTATGTATTTCTTTCTTACCAGAGCAACAGGTGTGTAAGGGCCTGCCCGTCTCATCAGAAGCATAATCAGAAGAATCATATTATGCAGCGTTAGAGGTTTTAATCCAGGAAACATGGCTGATCCAACAGACAGCGAGGCCTCACTGAGTAAATAGACTCTGATGTGTAAGCAGCAGACCTGGTGGTGGTAGGAGAACAGGGCAAAGGGCTGCTGAGCGGGCGGTGACTGCACACCGCTGGGTATGTTTGTAGCCACTGCTAGTCACGTTAATTTCCCCCATCGATCATAATCCTGTGCTGCTTTGGCTGACTGTTGTAGCGTGGCATACAGGAAGGCTGAGGCTGTGTTAATTAGGAAATGAGTAAAGCTTTAGGCCTCTTAAAGGTGTAATATGTTTCTTTTTATGAGCTGTAACATGTCCTCAAGTATCAAAACTAAGTGTTACTTGTGAGGAAGAGTCCTTGTCAGAGTTAGAAAAATTTAAATCCTTTACATTGCCGATAATGACATAAAATTTTAAACGTTGGAGATAAGGCATGAAATGAAAATACACAAAATTCATGCCCAAACTGCATCTTTAATTGTAAGGATTTTCATGCTTTCAGAACATTTGAAGCAGCGGCTTTCAAGCTGTGTCAGTCAATTTTTAAAACTTAATATTTCTTCAGTGGAGCAATGATCCTTAAAATCCTCAAAAGTTACTTGAAATTTGAATGTAAATATTTAGATAATCTTTTTAATGAAGAAAAACTCTTGTGTAGTTTGGGAACCAGTGTCTAGTGGCCGTTAGAGGTACTGCAGCTCACCCATGGTGGCTGCTGCAGGATCCAGCAATGCTAACCAATCCATATCATCATCTCCTGTTTATTCAAAAACAAACCAAAAGCATCAGAAGAACAAAAAAAAAAAAAAAAAANAAAAAAAAAAAAAAAAAGCAAATTAACAATACTTTTAAACGTGCTCAAACAGGTAAACACCATATTGTGATGATGGCAGCAGTCATCCACCACCAACACAGACAGACCATTAAGAATATTTAATGAGAGAGAGAGAGAGAGAGAGAGAGAGAGAGAGAGAGAGAGAGAGAGCTTGTTGGATAGTTAATGAGGGAGTGTTGTACAGTATGCATGACTGGATCCTCTGCCTCAGAGTTGTTTGCTATATATGGAATCCCATCAGGCTATCTGTCTGTCTCTTTCTCTATTTCCCACAAACACACACACTTTCTACCAAAATGAAGAAAGTGATCTCTCTCTCTCTCTCTCTCTCTCTTGCAAGTGAACTTTGAAATGATTCCACAGTAGTGTCAGATTTGGCGTGTGTGAATATGGGATTACCCTAAGACTTTAACCGGGTCTCATTAACTATAACTGATATTCCTTTGCTTTATGTGGCCTTTTGAAATCTTATAAAAATGTTAGAATATTCATAGGACAGTAAGGAATCTGCTTCAGGGTGACGGATGCTCCTTTGGGAAGCTTTATCACATTTCCTTGACAGTTATGACACAGTTTTGAATTTTTCATCTGCATTTCAGTTACAGGTATTCAACTCCCATTTGGATATCCTACACCTGCTAACCAAATTTTGACATGTCCTCCTCA
This sequence comes from Lucifuga dentata, assembly GCA_014773175.1. NCBI lineage: Eukaryota > Metazoa > Chordata > Actinopteri > Ophidiiformes > Bythitidae > Lucifuga > Lucifuga dentata. The sequence continues at coordinate 20,243 of VXCM01004232.1, forward strand.
TAAATCCCTAACTTTCCCATAAATACAGATACAGATATACTCGATCAAAGCAAGCACAGTAAAATGCCCCAGTATATTTTATACAAAATAGAACTTTGCGGGGGAAAAAGATATGGGGATTCAGGCTGTTTTAGGCTGCAGGGCCCACTTGTCTTTTAGCTTGTCTATTTTCCCTGGCTGTAATTGGTCCAAATACTGTCTCCTTGTCCATCTTCTTTGCCTTCTTTTTAATTGCTAAATAAACTATAGCCATTGCTTATAATTCTATTTCTATCTCTGGTAACAGGCAACTTGTGTCCATTTTCTGCCCCCTATTGGTGTGGAGTGGCACAAAAAGAGCTCCAGTTTTTAAGAACTATACTGTATAAGGTACTATTTCATCTTACAACTTTTCAAGTACATTTGGGCCTTCAGGATGCCTTTAAAGGACCATACCAGTGATTCTGCATGTTTAAGCACAATAAATACTGCCTACAAACACATTATGTTACTCACAATCAATTTCCGAACATAAAATAATATTTATTTTGCCAAATCCCTTAATCTTTCAAAATCAAATGTTCAGGTGATACACCCACCTTAAAATTCANTATTTTGCCAAATCCCTTAATCTTTCAAAATCAAATGTTCAGGTGATACACCCACCTTAAAATTCAGTGTTTCACCAGCTGAAACACAATTGTAGATGGTACAGTTGCTTTAGTTTTCTCGGTAAAAGCAGTCTTTTCCTGGGATTATATTCCCTGGCAGAGAGAAATGCATTGTCTTCTGTGCAGCTAAATAACTTTGGACCAGTTAAATAAAGTTACTTCAACACAAAATGTGATAGACATCGTGCTCACTGTGATGGATTACCTACCTCAAACACGCTTCAAGTCTGGACAAGTTAATTTCAATAGTGAAAACAATGGCTGCGTGTGAGGTAGGAAAAACAATTCTTAATATTTTTTCTGTTAAGAACAGAATAAGTTCTCAGTATTATATGGGAAATGTTTGTCAGTATCGTAACTTGTATGCAAATTGTATATTTTGGGCTCAAACATGCACAATCGCTGGTATTGTCCTTTAAGGATCAGAGAGTGATGGATTGTGGGTAGCCATTGCTTTGAAGATGTTGTCCTTTATTCAACAGTGAGAAAGAACACATTTTTCTACTTTGTAAAAGAAGCAGTTCGTCTTCCTGCTGTCACCAGTTGGCATGACGTGCATTTGCTCATGAATAAAGCATTTTGAAGCATGAGACAAAAAGTGCATGTGAATTTCCATGACAGCAGCAGCACTCCCCGTAATCATATCTGATGCTTCTAGGTATCGCAGGGTTAATTTGACCGAGCGTTAGAGATGAATGGTGTATTTTTGAACAGCAGAAACATAACTGATCCCACCCACCTCCTTCCTCCAACACCCAGGCACTCACCTAAAAAAGGATGAGTCATCAGATCGTGTTTTGAGCTAAATGCAAAAATGTGTGTGTACGTAGTGAAAATGTGAGAGGGAGAGTTCATGAGATTTGTGACAGTCATCTTAAAATGGAAGACGGTGGGTGGCTTACACAAAATACGTGTGACTCAATGTTAGCTAAATTGGATGAGCTTTATTTCTCAATTTGCAAACAGACATTGAAGCTGTGACTACTGAGGAGTGCTGCTGAAACTGGACCAAAGAGAAACAGACTGACGTTAGGTGTTTTTTGATGTCCACCTCGCCAGGAAAACACACTGGATTATACAGTAGGCAGATGCCCTTCTGATTCCGAATTGCACTTAGGAATGGGTTGGATGAGAGATGTGCATCATGCATTTATGGATGCGATGGCATGCACGTTGAAGATGTGCTCCTCTCCTCTCCGCGCACTGCCCTTCACCGCCAGGAGAGGCCCCGATCCGCTTGAGCTCCGAGAGCTAACACATTTGCCAGGGTGGAAATGCTGAATAATTAATGTTTAGCAGTTCACTTGAAAAAGATTGAAAGCATCCCAAGGACAATGGATTTAGTGAAAGTTCTTTTGTTTGGCACCGTTTGCACAACCCCGAGGCTCACACATTAAAAGGTAATTAATAAGTCAGACTTTCAGCCCTGATTTGTGTTTCTCGAATGTGCGGCCCAGTTGGCTGCCTATGAAAGGATGAGCTGGTGTTTCACAGGATGAAATATGAATTCACAGAGATCAGCTTAAGTTATGTAAAATATTTTTCCCAGTGTTTGACAAAATCACATATACAGTTTATTCTGAATCTGTTTCTTCCAGGGCTCCAATGATGCTGTATTACACATTTAAAGGACCATTCTGATAGTTTTGCATGTTTGAGCACAATAAATATTGACATATGTGTTAGACTGCTGCATAGGATCTCCAAATCCTACTACTGGATGATCTGAAACTGGAAAATAATTTAAAACATCACCCAGATTTCATACTGATGAAATTTACCAATCATATATATATATATATTTTATGTGACAGTGTGTTTTATGAATCGCTTCACTGACATGTAAATGGGGAAATACTGTACTAACACCTCTATCGAGGCAAACGCTAAAAGTGGACACTAAAGGTGTTTATGAATGAGGGAACATGGTTACGTGACGCTATTTGCCCTTTTTGCCACATGAAATCCAGCACCGTGTTTATGATTTACTCACCATGTTTCATGTCTGCACATAAGAAACCATGATTGGCTTCCACTGATTGTCGATCTCACAAATCGTGCTTGCAAGTGCACATTGCCAACTCAGATTGCAGGGAGGAACAGAGGAACCTTTGTCCTGTTCATCGAAAGATATGAAACATGTTTGACTAGAGGGGTCTTTAACATTTTGGAGATGTGGTGCTGACAGTGATATGTTCTCAGATAAAAATATTCCTTTCTGTCTGCCTTCTCTGTCTTGGATTTGATATACCATCACTTAGCAACTAAAGACTGAAGTAAATGAATAAACTGTGCAGATTTCTAGAGACTTTTTTCCTTGAAGTCAGCAGCACAGAGTAAGTATTGAAAGAACTCTTTCCCACCGCCTTGATTAGCTCAAAAACAATACGAACACAACCACTGGCTTTCCTGTAAATGTCAGGCCACATTTTCAGAGAGGTGTTATGTTCAACACAGTCTTGGTCACATATCCTGCATGGTAGCAGGCAACTCAACCTCCTGCCTTTGAAATAATCACGGTGGGAGACTATTTTTCAAGGGTCAGGCTGCAAACTGAAAATGTCACACCAGCAATGAAACGACTGGGGTGTCAAATGCACAGAAAGAGCTGTCATTTTGTATCATGGTGACCAGCTGCACACTGCCCCCTGCTGACAGCCTCAGATACGATTGAAGCTCAAAAACGTACAAATGCTGATAAAGTTTTCTTCCCATTATACTGAATTGGATGTTCCCCCCCCCCCCCCNAAATAAAACTAAGGACATGGAAATCTGTGAAATACCTCCACTTTCAAATGATTATCTGCATGCTTTGAATGTGAATCATCTTTCAGTAATATTTTCTTCACACAATGAGTATGTGGATTTTGGAGCTGAAGTCTTCTACAAGTGCACTTCAGTGTGTGACAGCAGTTGAAAGAAGCTGCAGATTGTTAAGCGGAGCGTAAATGTTCTCTGCTTCAAACCAAACCAAAGCTCCAGGTCCTGAGAGGAAAACAAGGAAGCAGACTCGGCTGTAGCAAGTTCACAGTTTGTCAAAGATTCACTAGCAAAGCAACTAAAATCTCACAGTGGAAGAATTCCTCACAGTAAGATTCATATACACTACATACATATCCCCGTTAATATCATTTTACTATAACAAGGCATTTATAATGGCAAATGTGCATTTGATTGAATTATTCTGCAGGACAATATTGTCCTTTCCATAAACGTATTTGTCCTTATTGTCCTTTCATAAACTGCACAAAACAAGCAACAAAGACTAGAAATATCTGACATAAAAAGTTTTATAATTTCATACCAGCTGCATTGAGCACACAAGCACAAAGTTCATTAAAACTTTAACAACATTACTTTGAAATAACACATCCCTTCTGTGCAAGATACTTTAAACTAGCTGTGCAGCACTTTTAAAGAGGCTTTTGGACTGATGTTTGTTTTTATAAGCCGTTGTACATTTAAAATAAAAAAAAATCATTAGATCTATTCTACATAAATCATCGTGTCTGTAATCCATAAAGTATTATCTATTATTTTGGATTGATTGGATATTTTTGGATTGAAGCCCACATTGAGAAGTTACTCTAAGCAAATATATATATATAAAAGAAAAAGAAAAGTGGACTGGATCTTAATATCAGTATCCTGAGCACTGAGGACTGAATGTGCTGAACATAACAAAAGATATGCTTCAGACAGATATTTTCAATACATGTGTAGCATGGCTCAATATTCTCAGGAGTCTTGAGAAACCAGGCTGAGTATGAGGCTGCAGTGCAGGTTTGTCTTGAAATAAGAATTTGTTTAGGGTCCTGTTCAGAAATATTATATATTTTCAAACAGTGGAAATTTGCAAATTTTATGATAGCAAAAACGAACCAAAATTCAACTCGTCATCACAATAGCTGTGAGACTTTGCAGTACTGTACAATCTACTGCTGAATCTGCAATCTCTTCACAAACAAAAGTTAACTTGGAATAATTTTTCCACATAAAATTTATCCTGTAATAGCCACTTATGACCAAACCAATCAGCTTTTCATTAATTCACAAATCTTCTTCTCTTTTTAAAAATTTAGTTTACTTTAAAACACTACAGATAATGTTTAAAGCAAAAAATGAAATATTTCCAGGCTGTATCCAGAGGCTGTTTTCAATCAAGGAAAGTGAGTATGGATTAAGGGAAACTTGTATATTAGAAAAACCAAAGATCAGGACAAATGTGAGAAATACATATGTGTCTGTTGTAGGGCTTAAATTGTGGAACAAGGTTAAAAATGAAATTATATCCTTGATGGTTACAAAATCTGTAAGTGAGTGTCACTGCTCTATATGATTAATATTTTGAAAATTTAGGTTTTCATTTCCTAAGTTGAATATTTATATAGTGAGCAGGTGTATGTGTAAAAGGTAGATATAATAAGCTTTGGCTTTAGCTTGCACCTTTTCAATCATAACTGTGTATCCTTGACTCTTATTTTGTATTAATTGGGTTTGTGCTTGTCTTTTATGTGAACAGTATTAAGTGTGTTTGATTTGAAAGTATTAAGCATGATTGAAAAAAAGAAAAAAAAAAAAAAAAANAAAAAAAAAAAAAAAAAGGGAGCATATTCTAGTCCTGCGGTGCAGCCCAGAAGGCCACAGCCCTCGCATGTCTACATTTTCTTCTGTGGTTCACTGATCGTGAGCAGGAAGAGCTGATCCGATTAGTAATTCCCTGCAGGATCGAGGCTCATTGGGAGACAGATCCTCCTCCCTCCTCCTCACTCCTCCCTCCTCCCGACCAGGTTCACAGACGGAGGATATTCACGCCTGGGTGCGTCTGCTCTTCAGGATGAACCATTAGGGCTTCGCTGGCACAAAGACAGAATCTCGTCTGTGAAGGCAGAGGTTAAAGGGCCCACACCTCTGGAGATTTTGCTCTTCCTACTGTATGTGATTGATTCTCACAGTTGTTGAAGGAAAATACCGGCAATTTTGCATGTTTGAGCCCAATATATACAAACCTGAATACATGACCATTGGAGCAGTAAATTTTAGAATTGTTTTTCCTACCTTCCAGAATGCCATTGGTTCCAGCTCATTCCAGTATGCTGTTAAAATCAACTTGTAGAGGCTTGAAATGCAATTGAAATAACTATGTCTATTAAGCTTTTTGTCAAAGTAACTTTATTTAACCTGTCCAACACATGCAAGTCTCCACCAGGGAATATAGTTCTAGGTAAAGATGGCTTTTACAGAGAAATTAAAATTGCCTGTTCTACATTCGGACATACATGTTAAGAGGCGAAACATTGAATTTACAGTGAATGTATCACCTGAACATTTTGAAAGATTAGGGGATTTGGCAAAATAACAGGAAAACTAAGATACATTTTTTTAAATGTTCTGGACAGTGGTTCTCAGTAAAGTATGCAGGTAATATTTTTTGGGCTCAAACATGCAAAATTGCCGGTATGATCATTTAAAGCCAGACTGTAACCATTTGCCTCACACTCTTATTTAGAGTAACTGGAAGTGAAGCAGTGGCAAAAGTGGATTAAACTTTTGCCAGGAGAGAACCAATCCATGCCACCATAGACGCTTTCATCTACTTCACCAGATGTTCAAGGACGTCTTTTGGGACAAACTTGAAGCCATGTCAGACTTTCAGGAATGATAAGGCTCGTCTCTTCACCACCAATCAGGAAGCTGGCAGGAGAAACCCTGCCTTCAAGAAAAAGACGGATAACGGATGCTTGCGGATTAAAGCTCCGAACTAATTTAGAATTACTTCACCTTGAGCTATCTGGTTCCTTCAGCCACTTCTTTCTTCACGTTACCAGTGTGCTTCAACTATGGAAATTAGAGCTGGTGACATTTATATTGAGCTGTAATGACGCCATTTTCACATTCCTGTGGGACAGTATTATTGTCTAATGTTGCCAACAAAAACGTCGGTGTGTTGCTGCATTTCGTTTACCTCCTTCTTGAAACTAAATCTTCGTTTGCACACGTGAGTTCTTTGAGTTCAAAACCATGCCAACACAGCATTAAATATGAGCCACTTTAAAAAAAAAAGAAGACACTATCAATAAAATTTGATGTAGACAAACAAATCTGAATTGGACAATAAGACCTGTAGTATAAATGCAACACAGTTCATTGCTTTGCTTAAGGACACTGTGGCAGGACACATGGCTGAAGTAGACCCTCTGTCTTTCTGGTTAAAGATTACATGTCCAAATTAGAAAAAGAAGTTGGTCCTTGCAGAAACATTATTTGACTGAAATGAATGGAAAGTCAAACAGAGGTGATGGAGGACGTGACTGGCAGGTTGGACATGAATACTTTCTGCTCGTTAAGTGTTTAATGATTTTATGAAACCTTGAGTGGAAGCTGAGCATCAATTGAAAATTTACACCCCGCCTGCAGGTTTCTCGCATGAGAAAGAACTCCACTGTTTCCCAGTTTGGCTCATGAATCAATCTCACACGCTGCTGCAGAAATCAACATCAATTAATGCAGCTCAGCAGATAATTCCTTAAACGGCTTCTCTGCAGGTTTCAAATTAGACACATCATGTAAATTATTCCTGATGTTTGGCCCCAGGTGTCTCTTTTTGGGGGGAAAACCATTCCCACAGGACGAGTCAGTGCTGCCAGGATATGATTCATTATTCACCTGCCCTTGATATGATGTCAGTAACATTTTTCCAGGATTCCCTATTTCCCCTGTTTGATCAGTTCATCACCACAGGTTTGGCATTAATGAACTATTTCAGGAGAGAGTGTATGTACAGCATCTTGACATGTTCCCACAGGCTGCATCTGATTTCTGCCTTCAGAGGACAAATTCACATTAGCCTTCATCTAAACATTTAGCCGAACCCTTGTAAAAATGTTTTCAGCTGGTTGAGGCTGCAAGTATGATGTAGATTTATAACGTTTGTGTGTCATATAACATAGAACAAAGATGGAGTTTGGATGCTTTCTTAGTCACAGTTATCATGTGGTCCATATAGTAAGAAAACTGTAGCAGATGAATGACAAGCTCTATTTCTCTCGCTCTCTCTTCTCACATAAACTATCACACACACTCTCCGTTCCACACACAGATATACACATACACATTTATCTATACACAGTTGCCATGATTACAATGATTACAATGACTTGAGCGTCAGAAACATACTTATGACATTTTTGCTGTATTCTGATTGGCTGGTTTATAGGCTTGGTTCACAGCAGCAGTCACTGTGAAATTCTCGTCCTAAATTTCTAACAACGTTTGAATTTTAAAGCAGGTTGTCTTTGGTTGTAAGAGCGCTAAATCCGCTATGTAGCACCACCATTTTGGAGGCACAATCATTATCTTTTGTCTGCCCCTAAGATTAGATTTAGGTAAGATTGTTGTGTTATGACCTTTTCAAAGTATCAGCTGGATTTGTTAATCAAATTGTAAGTAAATTGTCATTTACTTAACGTTAACCATGTGCACAAAGCCGTGTCTGGTTCTAGATCAATCACCAGACAAATAGATTGCTCTGTAGTTGGTTTGCTAGTAATGTGGATCATCTTCAGATCACAAATTAACCGCTGCAGAGTTCGTTTGGATCCAGACGTCTTGGTACGGTTGTTTATGTCTGCGCCCGGATACGATTGCTGTGTTCAGATCTGCCCAAACCGAACCTTACCAAGTCAGATTGAACTGGGCCAAACCACGTTGCTGTTAGAATATTCTAAGTAGTAAAACAACTTAACAAAAACAGACAAGGAGGAAAAAGAACAGAAAAAGACAAAGTCTCCAGCAGTGAGTCTCAGAAATAGATTCCATTAAAATGATGGACTAAGTTTCTCCTGTCAGTATAAGACTTATTTGATCTTGGTTGATCTTAATTGAAATACTGGAAATAATCCACATATCTGTTCTGACAGACAGCATCAAAGCTGCCACCTTAGAGGTTTAATTTAATCCTTTGTTAGTCCTTGAAGATGACACTGAACATGTCTGGCACTCAGAACACGTCTGAGAAAGCCAGTTTGAATTCATCAGGATTAAAAGACTTAGATTTCCTCCGTCCATGACAAAGCAGAACATAGAAATGAGAGCTAAAATCTCTGTGATTTGTTTTTCTAAGGCACCTGATCGCACAGTTTGTTCTCATGATGACGCATGATGTCCTTGCAGTTTTTCATCTTAGAGAGAGAGAGAGAGAGAGAGAGAGAGAGAGAGAGAGAGAGAGAGAGCCTGCTAATAGTTATGCAAAATTATGAAGACACTGTCATTAAACTTTTTCCATAAATGCAGGTCTTCTTTTGGGACTATATTCCCCGGTGCAGATGTACATTCACTCCACAATTTTTATTGCACTTAAATGCTAAAATTACAAAACTTCGAAAAAAAAAAACCCCTGAATACATGTCTTGTTCATGATGATGGATTGCCTATCCCAAGAAGGTTTCAAGTATCAACAAGTTAATTTTTATCGTGTACCAGAATGAACTGAAACCAATGGCGGCCTGGAAGGTAGGAAACAAAAAATTAATTCACTGTTCCAGTAGTATGATTTAGGAAATGACTGTCAGTAACATTACGTGTATGAAAATTTAATATATTAGGCTCATACATTCAAAATGGTGGTATGGTCCTTTAACTTTCTCCTCTGCCTTTCTTACTCTTATATCATGATTTCCCAGCAACTGAGCCATGTTAAGCTTTGTCTGGTTTTATTTATCAAGTTTGTACTATAATTTCAGTGATGCAGGGTTTGAAGCCGATGTTGCTTCAGAGTAAAAAAAAAAAAAAAAAAAAANAAAAAAAAAAAAAAAAAAAGTTAAATAAAACCGTGTCGTGTTTCGTTTCACTCATCAGCATGAAGCCACTTCCACACCTGTTCACTGGATGCTTTTCTGTGACAGTTAACCTGAATTGTGTGGGAATCAGATCGGTTCGGCACAGAGGGTAACAAAGCATCTGCTCCCACAGGCCGAGGAGCCATTTTAAGAGCTTGACTTCAGCGCTGCTCGAGCGCAAGAAATGCAGCCTCTCGGCAGTTCGCCTGCTGTCATCCAAGGACAACTGTGTCTGTCAGGCTGTACGGTACAGAAGGAAGACACACTCCTGAGTGTGAGAGTCTTCATCGAGGCAGATGCATGCCAGTGTGTGCCAGACGCTAATTCTGCTTGTCGTGTGATTATATCTTAAAATATCGCTGCTGTTTGCTGTCAGAGAGAAGAGTGTTTAGGTCAGCATATGTCTCAGCTAAATGGGTGTTTAATCCACCTGTTGGACCATACCGATAGTTTTACATGTTTGAGCCCAATAAATACAACTCGCACACCCGTTACATTACTTCCAACCAATTTCCAAAACATAAAACTGTGTTTTAGTTTTCCTGTTATTTTGCCAAATCCTCTAATCTTTCAAACTAAAAATGTTCAAGTGATATACCCATTTTAAATTTGATGTTTTGTTCAACCTTCTTCTCCTTGGACTATATTCCCTGGTGGAGGCATACATTGCCTTCCGTACAGCTCCGTGCTGCAGTTACATAAAGTTATTTTAACAAAAAACTGAATAGATGTTGTGTTTCCTGTGATCGATTACAGTATCTCAAGTGTGTTTGAAGTCTCTACAAATGGATTGTTTTTACAGAGTACCAGAATGAACTGATGAGCAGTCTGTAAGGTAGGAAAAACAATTTTAAAACTTACTGCTCCAGTAGTATGTTTTGGGAAACGTCAGAAGTATTCAGTTCAGATTTGGTTCCCAAATCAACAAATGGTAGCCTCTCTTGTTGCTGTGGTGATCAATCAGAAGATTTTTCAGAGCCTAACTTTAGAGCTGGATGAGTTTCTGAAGCGCCACACCAAAATAACAGCAGGCTCTTTGTTATTTCATGAGCTTTGAGAAGTAGAGCAGAAAGGACGACCCAGAGGAGAGGCGGCAGCATAGGAGGAGCTGATTTAAAACAACAAAATAAAGCTGCTGTGCGTCTCGGGTTTGATCTAAATGACTTCAGATATCACATCCACCCAGATGCTGAACCGAGCCTCACTGAGGTGAACAGCTTGACTTTGGAAGGATTTACACTTTTGAGCTTACGGTTGCAAAAATGAAGGCTAGACGTCTTGCTGGACTAAGCCGTCCTCCAACGAGACTAGAGCTCAAGGACGCTGTGATATTTAGCCAAGCATTACTCAGAAACATACTGCATTTATCCGAGCTCAGAAGGTCCAGCTTTGAGACGAGGGTTGATTGATAAGTCATGAGCCTGATACACAAATAATAAGAACCTTTTCCACTGCCACAGTACCAAAGCTTTTGGCACTTCTTTGGTACTAAAAACAGGAATTTTTGCATTTTCCATTTCCTAAGAGTCCTGTTGCAGCTTGGCTTCCAGTTTCATTTTCTACTCTTAAATTATCTCAAATGATATCAGCAGCACAGGGTAAAACTTGGTCAATACAAATTTACTGAGACAAATTCTCCATTCTGACAATGGGATTTATTTAATGGCATCATCTTTTAAGGCATGAAAAAGGCATTATTATCATTATCAAGCCCCGTTTAGTAATAAAGTTTTATTTGTCACATGCAGTACGCTATAGTGCAATGTTCTATGCTGATGTTTGATGCTTGTAATGAGAAATTAAAATGATCGTACCTTCTAGATTTGGGCATGTGTTAGCAGGTGAAACAATGAATTTTAAAATGGGTGTATCACCTGAACATGTGATTTTTTTTTTTTTTTTTTTTTTTTTTTTAAAGATTAGGGTATTTGGCATAATAACAGGAAAATTAAAATACAGTTTTATATTATGGAAAATAGTTGTCAGTAAGGTTACATGTAAGTGGGTTGTATTATTGGGCTCAAACATGCAAAAATCACTGGTATGGTCCTTTAAAGACATTAAACCTTTTCCTCATTGTCAGCCACCCTGGCTAAAAGCATTAGCTTAACACCATAAATGTAAATGATATGGACTCTGCACTTTCTGCTTTATTGTACTAGTCATCCTACTAGCATTACATGCAAAGCATAATCCATTTAGTGCAATATCATTCCACTATTTATGCAACGAGCGCTTATGGGAGTAAAAACAATCACATACTGCGTGAGATCTGGAGGTTTTACTGCCAGCTGCAGTGTCAGATTTAAATGCCGTTGTGTGTCTACTCGTGGTGTGTCTACTCATACTCGCAGCCCAGCATGTAAATACAAGCCTCTTTTCTGTAGCACCCTTGTATTCACGCCCCCCTCAGACATGGGCAATTATGCTATTCACTCTCTGCTTCGAACCATGACTCTCTTCCCATTAGATGTCACTTAAGCATCTTGGTGGAGGAGGCTACTGGAGTTGTGAAGAGTGTCTTTCTTTCACACACACACACACACGCACACACTTTCTTATAGTCGTGCATAAGAGGCTTTCTAAAGATTTAGAAGTCTCTGTGGGTGAAATAAAGAGCTTCTTCGTCTTCTATGACTCACTTCCTGCCTCCTTCAGTTTGGGTTCCTGCTGTGTTTGCAGTGACTGGCACACAGTAAAGTTCCTCACCTGCCTGCTTCCATGTTTCTCAAACATCTGGCCAGAAGTGATGTGCTCATTAAAATGATTTCACACTAATAAAACAGAAAAAAAGGATGATGAAAAGGATGATGAAGAGGCTCAGTAAACTTCAAAAATAATAATTAAAAACACAGTTTAACATTATTTTACTGTGCAGCAGATCATTGTAACCATGGGAAGGGATGATTCCAGGCTCAGTCTTAAAGGACCATACCAGTGATTTTGCATGTTTGAGCTCTAAAAATATGACCCACATACACATTACCTTACCGCAAACCATTTTCCAAAACATAAAATCGTATTTTAGCTTTCATGTTATTTTAGCAAATCCCCAAATCTTTCAAAATCAAATATTCCCGTGATACACCCACCTTAAAATTCAACATTTCACCTGCTAACATCTATGCTCGATTATGAAAGGCAAAAAAGTCTTCTCCTGGGACTATATTCCCTGGCGGAGACATACATATTATTCTGTGCAGCTCCCTGTTGGATCACTTAAATTAAGCAACTTCAACAAAAAATAAGTTTGATGTTTTGCTTGTGTGATGGATTACTTATTGCAAGGACTTTCAAGTCTCTCAATAAAATACTGGAATGAACTGAAACCAATGGCAATCTGGAAGGTAGGAAAAACAATTCTAATACTTACTACTAGTATATTGTGGAAAATGTTTGTTTATTGGGCTCAAACATGCAAAATCACCAGTATGCTCCTTTAACACCTTCGTATGCTGTTTATATTTGGAGCAAACATGCACTCTTTATTGCAAATTTTGGCCTTTAGATTGAATAGAATTTAAAAGTTCACTTTGCATTTATTTTGGTCTTTGACTTGAATAAAACTAGAAACACTTGGACTCACAGCAACTTTCAAAAACAAAAAGATCAAAAACGCCATCATTTATGAATATCAGTCTGGTGATACATACGTGCTTGTGGGCCAAGTCATTGTTGCCATCATATGAAGCGTCTCCGCTCTGCCTTTTGATCTTTTGCTCTCTGTCTGTGACTTCAGACGGCGGGAGGGCGGTGACATGGGAGGAGTCCTGCCTTGACGCCATCTGTGCAGCTCTGCCTCTCCACGCTCGCCATCACATGATGACATGAATGTCACTGCACTCCCCGCGGCAACAGACAGTCGTGCAGGCATGCATGTACAGTCCACACATTAACAATACATTTAGGCTCACATTTATGTCATTTGGCAGACGCCACTGATCAGAGCAGCTTTCAGCTCTCTGCTGCTTAGCAAAGATAGATGTTTTACAGCAATTAGATCAGCTAACTGTAACTGTAAAAGCTGCTACAGAGGGAATCTAACAAGACTGTTTAATCTTCCATTTAAAAAATGACACCAGAGCAACCTTTAATGCAGCGGTTCTCAAACTGTGGTGCACTAGCCGACTGAAAATTTCTACATGGCATTAATGCTACAGGATGTGTGCACAACCAACGTTTCAAAAGAAGGCAGGATACGCGTGGCAGCCAAGTTAATGACAAATATCCTAATGATTAGGAGGACACGCTGAGTCACCGTCCTCATAATCTCGTCCTAATTATTTACGTCAGATCTGATGTTCCCGTTGGTTGAACCTCTCAGATCTGCTCCTTTGTTCTAGATTCGCACTATTCCATCAGCTGAGACCAAACCAGAGCCCACTGTGTCACCAGTGACAGAGTACACTGTGGATATTATGGAGCCAGTCTGTGGAACAGTGCGGTTTCCAATTATGGTAATGGTGGTAATCGATCAAAGCTGTATTGCTGGCTGACAGCAGCGTTTTGGTTTCTGTGGGAAAGAACCACTTTCAGAGGTTCTGCTTGTTCACCTAATTCATCCTTAATCCAAGTTTCCTTTGTTGCAGTTTGCGTTTGGGTCATTAAGTTCACATTTTTTAGTCACAGTTGAGGTTGAAATGACTGAGAAGAACTTTTACTGCATTATCAGGCTGATTTTTGGGTCAATTCGAATTGTATATATTGGACTCAAACTTACAAAATCACCTGTACGGTCCTTTAAGACCAGTGTAGCTCAACTGAAAGACTCCAACTGTGAGTCAGTTAAGGTTAGTTTGTATGAGCAATTGAAAATGATCAGGTTCTATTTGAACCCCAGGACTGAAAAGACACTGACTTACAATTACTTCCTACTCTTTCATTCCAAAAGGATACCACAAATTGTTCTCATCACAGTAATCCTGCATGATCACGAAATTTAAACTAATACCAGGACCAATCATGTTAACGTTAATTCATGTGAATTAGAATATCACTGAATTTGCATAGAAATCACCCAGTTTCCTCAGAGGAAATGTGTTTTTAGTGTCACTGTGACCATTTATTCCCTTGTGGAAGCTCATAGCAGCTGTAAGAAAGTCTCAAAGCAGGAAAGGGAAGTTTTCTTCTTCAGGGCATAACATCCTTCAGAGAGCATGACGGACGAATGTTTGTTTGGTCACAGGTGTGTATATGTGTGTAGTGGGGTATTTATACAGTATCTATTCTGGGAGCAAGTCTAAAAGGTTATGGTAAAGTAGTGCAGGAGGACAGACAGAAGTGGAACGCTGCAAGAACCTGAACGTCTCTCAAATATAACAAAAAAAAAAAAAAAAAAAAAAANAAAAAAAAAAGACCCACGGCCCCAATTAGGACCGACTGAGGGACTTAAAGCAAATTTCAACCTCAGTCTTTCATTCTTTCTGTGATATTTGCTTTTTCATTTTCTTTTTCACTAAAGTGTCCTCTCTCTTTGTCCCTTTTGCCACCTTTCTGGAAAGCAGGCTTCACAGAGACCATCAGTCATTTTAACTTACAAATTCCTAAAAATCTTGTAAAAGAAGTAAAATGAACAGAACAATTGCTTCCACTGATCTTAAAGGACCTTACCGGTGGTTTTGCATGTTTGAGCCCAATAAATACTACCTGACTGTAGATGTCTACTTTCATCTGCTCTGAACAATGAAAAGTACATGATCAAATCTCACTAAAGTACTGAATTGGCATCTTCTCCTCTGTCCTCATTTGTTTCTGACATTGACTTTGACCCTATTCCCTTACAGTCTCCTCTCACCCTTCCTCCTTTTCTCTCTCACTTTACCGGCCTGTGATTAGTGCATGTTTAGTGTCTCTGAACACAGGTAATGTGTCAGAAGGGACTTGTAAAACTGTCATGTTGGGAATGGAAGGTGCCAGGCCCTGAGGAGAGCGATTAGAGCCTTGGAAAGGTCATGTTTTATGTATCCTTCTTTTAACCCCTCCAAATAGAGGTGATTATGGAGGGAGTGCCGATCCAGTGACCTCCTACCCTGTCATAGTGCCTTGTCATGTCTGGCCTGACTCTTTCATGCAACCCTGCAGCGCTCGAGTCACGGCTCCTAAATGTTTGCCCATAAAGCATCCAAAGCCCCAAACACCAGCATTAGTCGTGAAAAGTGCCAAAAAAAAAAAAAAAAAACNAAAAAAAAAAAAAAAAACCTCGTAGTGACATGACTTACGAGCGATCACCTGTTCTCATCCTCTGTTATTGGATGGCCTGTTTTGTTTTGTTATCAGATATGGTTGGAAGCAGGAATTGATATTTCATTCAGCACATGAGATGCACTGCAATTAGCCTGTCTGGCATGTTGGACAGCAAGCAGAGATTGTTTCAGATCTTGACAGGAAATTTTAACCAGTGTTTTCTTTTTTTACATTCTACAAATTTGGAGGTAATATTTAATATTCACTGTAGTAATATTAGTCCAATAAGAGACACAGTTTTTGAGTATTTGCATACAAACCATGACAAAATCAGTTTCTTAAAAAAACATATGAACTTAATCATTCTCTGTTTGTAAAAGAAGATTCATTGATTTATTTCTCAATATGAAATTACATTATTTATCTTCTTTCAATAAGAGCCCACTTTTTTTCCTCTGTAACGGTGGATATTTCACCTTGAAACCAAACTCCTCCTTTGGAAGAGTGAAAGATCTCTCAGAGGTCAAATCAATTTGATGTTCTATTTTGAGGAGGGTAAAAAGGATAAATTTGGAGTTTAAGCCTGAGAAGGGATGTGGGGTACAGAGAGTTCCTGTCACTGTCACAGCCTGGATGGAAACCACATCTGAGCCAGTGTACTTCCTTCAAGTACAAAGTGTTACAACAAAGTAAAACTTCTTTCTTCACCCTGATCTGATTCTTGAAATCCTTATCTGTTATTAGCTTCAAAAGTTGACCTTTGTACTATTCCAGTCAGAGACATTTTATGTTCAATACCACTGTGGTGACATTTATCCTGAGTTAACCATGGCCAAATTGAATTAGTTAATTATTAGGTAATATATGACCTTTACTGATCTCTATTCGCAACTAGTAGGATTTGATCATGGTGAAAATGTCTTTCATGGAAGAGTTGAATATGTAATCTTATTGGTTGTTCCACAACAGAGTATGAGCCAGAAAATGAGAGAAGAAAGCCATATTTATTGGGCTTAAACATGCAAAATCACCACTATGATCCTTTAACTGTTTAGGAACCAAAGTTTAGCAGCAAACAACGTTGTGGTTTTTCTCATAAAACCCTATTATAGTTTTCCTGTTATTTTGTCAAACCCCCTAATCTTTCACAATCAAATATTCAGCTGATACACCTACCTTAAAATTTAATGTTTCATGTCTGAATTAGAAGGGAGGAATGTAGAAAGCTGTCTTCTACTGGGACTATATTCCCTGGCGGAGACAGACAGTTTCTTCAGTGCAGCCCTGAGTGCAGCCCTGGTTAAATAAACTTCAACAAAATTTAGCAGATGTCATGTTTGCTGTGATGGATTACTTATCTCAAGCATGTTTCAAGTCTCTACAAGTTGATTTTATCAGTATATTGGAATGAACTGAAACCACAGGTAGACTGGAAGGTAGGAAAAATTAAGTTAAAAAGGACTGCTCCAGCAGCATGTTTTGGAAAATCATTGACAGTAATGTAACTTGTATGCGGGTTGTACATATTGGGCTCAAAATGCAAAGTCACCAGTATGGTCCTTTAAACTTCCAATAGCAGAAAACAGATTAAATCAGTTTCTATTAATGATACCATAAAAGTGCAGCCACACTTCAACACGTATACAATAAAAAAACACACGACCTGTGCACCTTCCACATCTGTATAAGCGTCTCGAGTCAGTTGCCATTTAAGAGTAAAGTTTCATATTCAACTTCTATGACTGCAACAAAAGCCAAATGATTCTAAATGGTGGAGTTGCAGCATTCTGTGTAGGCGAGTATTGGAGCCGAGCCAAGTCCAAACTCTGGCTAAGAAAAGGGAGATGCTGTTTATTAATAATGTCTCGCCACAGTTTCCAGGCATATGGCGGGCTGGGTAAATTAAGGGAAGGGTTGAGCGATCGCAAAAAGAAAGCCTGGATGGGCCTAAGATGATTATCCTTCAATGAGATCTATTTTTATTCGGGACAGCCACCCTGTCAGCATGTAATGGCAGAATAATGCATGCTGCTGTGACAGGAGATGAATTCATCTGGGAGAGAGGAAGCTGGATGCGTTCCAGGCATTCTGGGATGTCCTCTCCGTGTATGTGTGTGTTTAATATATGAGTGTGAGTGTATTAATCACTGTACGGGAGAGTCTCGAGGGAATTCTTATGCAAACATGTGACACTGCCGTCGTAAATCTGATGCGTCTGAAAGCTCAGATGAAATAATATAAAGAAGCATGATACATCACTTCCTGTGTTGTAATCAGGTTTCTTGAAGTCGTCGTGGTTTGGAAAATAGGCTACATGACGGATTGGTGACAACGGGCCACAAATTACAAGATCATTCAGGAGTTTCTCTGATCTCCAAAAACTACATTTTGTCATAAAAACATATAATAAGTGATGCAGGAAATAGCACAAGTTGGAATTTCCTTCTTCCAAAAGATGATGCTTTAAGAAGCTAGCGATCCAAGTTATTTGCAGCAAAAGGACAAAGCAGAGAAAGAGAACATTATGGAGCCATTCTTGCTGATATTTTTGTTGCAGGTACTCATGAATGCGATGCCATCTTAGTCGCAGATACTCAAATATCAGATGACTAAGTGTCCAAATATACTCCAACGAGGTTTCAAGAACAATCGCTGCTTGCAAGTGCAAGTCTCAAATTGAGTTTCTTAATATACAAGCATGAAGTGAAAACAACAGTTGGCATAAGGGTAGAAAATCCATATCAAGAACTTTGCAAAACTTATTTTACAAAATTTAAAATACTGTAATTATATTTAAGCTGATCAATATGGCCTGTTAAGATGATGATTTGTCAGAATTTATCAGGAAGTTGGAAGAGGCTGCGACGTTAGGCTTCAGGTAGAAATTGTATGTGATGATCCCTTCTTTTCCACCCAATGTTCCGTCTACTTCTGTTCCACTTGTGCTGCTGGTGTCTGTGCAGAATCCTGCTCTGTAATACTCATATAATATTGTCTGAGTTCTATTTCTCTCCATTCACTTGGCACTCCAGCTCTCCCGTCAGCCTGAATTCCCAACTGAGGTACTTATAGGAGCAGCGGAGCAGCCAGTCTCACCTGTAGAGGAATCAGGTGATCAGTCAGGGACCAGGAAGAACACTGGAGCAGAAAACACAGACGCTGGGGACCGGCTCGTGCCTGGCATTCCCTCTCTCTTCCTGTCTCATTGACTTTGGCCTACATTCACAACTTTTGGTATAAGCAGGATATTCTTAGATCCAGGCTATCCTCTGAGCATGCCTGCCTGATTTTTGGGTGGCCCTGTGGACCGAAGTGGACCTAATCCTCTCATGTGGGGTCAGAGATTCAAATCCCACATATGAACTTTGTCTTATTACCCCCATCCTGTTCAGCTAGAGGATGTGTTTGTTCAATAAGAAAGCGATCACATTGTGATGAGTCATGAGCCCCTTTCATACATACACTCTAGTCAGGAAAAGTTCCTGCTATTCCCCTGACAGAGGTGTGTGAGAACACACACATGAAGCGGAATAAAGGACAAGTTGCTGGAATTGTCCTCTTAAGCTCCGAGTAACATTACCGGTTAGATTCATGTGCGAACAGAGGGCCAGGACATTTCAGGAATGATTTAGTGGGCATGTTGATATAACATATTTGTCCTGAGACTCACTCGTGACAATAATAAGCCTGTTGGCAACATGTGGCATTTCCAATACGACTGCACGTTAATTGAAGTGTCTTGAAACTGGAGGTATTAGGAGATCAGGGAGCTTTTGTCCATTAGAGCAGAGGACGGAATAATTCGTTAAGTTAAAGTAACAGTAAGAAATTCAGTTGCTTACGACCAAATATAGCATTCTTTGTGTCACGTCCTGCCTTATTCTTCTTCTACTTCATTCTCTGTGTGTTGGCAGTTGGCAAAGCAGCTTTTGGGTGCCTTGCCGCTACCGACCGATTTAGTGGGATGATGTCACCCCCTACCTGACCAGGATTTTCAGGTTTATGTGAGAACATGATTGTTGCTGCTATTGTCCTACACTTGGATGCAAGTTTGAAAGGGGCACTAAAGGAACATTCTGCTACCAGGTAGTCCTGCATTGTTCTGGTATACATGTGTGAAAGGGACTTAAGAGTTGTTTCGATTCAAATTCCAATTCAGTTAAATTCAGTTCAATTCAATTCATCTCTCCAGGGGCAATTGTTTAGAGTAGCTTGTCAAAATATACCACATAAAAAAAAAGTCAATCANCCCCCCCCCCCCCCCCAGCTGAAGAAAGGGACTATTGAGTCAATCAAAATCACACAGTCTAACTGGCAGTTTACATACATACATACATTTTATTGAAAATCCATCTCACTCTGTTTAACTTCAATCCAGCTGTCGTTTTGAAGTGAAGCGTTGAAAGCAGCGTCCTCTGTCCTTCTCTTTTCTCATTTCTTCCTCCCCCTGTTCTTTATCTCCCAAATAATCCCCAGTGAAATGATACTTATCCCCTCACCAAGCGCGGTAAGACGAGCTGTGTGGATGTACTCCTTCAAGTCTGCCTGGCATTGATTCTGCTGGCAGAACCACCGCTGAAGTCTCCTTTGAAGAAAACACTTACGCACATTTTTTAACAAGACGCTGCTTCACTCTGCAGCCACACAGACACATAAAACACCAAACACCCCTGTGAGATGCTTGTTTGACTGTTTTCCTGCTATGCACAGTGTGGCCTCTGGATGTACATCCACAAATCCTTTTTCAGGTGTCTGCTGTGTATGTGAGATTCTGCACCTGGCTGTTCTGTTTTCCCACTTCAAACCCCTCAGGTGTGCTGTTGTTTTGGAGTCCTGGTATTTTTAGAACATGAATGAGTTGAGTTTAGGTGTAAAATGGCTGCCACGGGAGGTCAGACACTGAACATTTGTCACCAGGCTGAAGTAAGTGAGCTTGAAAGTCTGAAATAGCTGCCAAGTCATCTCAAGCCAATGCAGTGGAACCAGAGGGCCCATTATTTTGCAGGCCAGATTGGGAGCCAGGCTCTCCATCTCTTCCAGGATCTCCTTCATCTTTCCTTGTCACTCATGGCCCTAAGGCATCGTCCACCACATACAAAGACATAAAAATCCTCCACACCTGAACACTGCTTCCCAACTGTCTAATAGTGCCTGTGAGTATTACACAATATATAAAGTGCCTTCAATCCCCATGGTGAGTAAAAAGCCTCCGGCAAAACATGTTCTCCTTTTTGTACCACAATTTGCAGGTATTCCACCAGCTCCATTTTCCATCTTACAATTTACTTTTCAACTTTTACATTCATGCAAAGGAAAACTTACAACAATAAACACCACAGATGACCACAGATTTAATCCATTTAAGTGTCAAAGGAAGTTGTTCTTGTAAGGGTCAATTAAAAAAAAAAAATGCCTGTTTGTTTCAATATTGCATCACTAATGCATTTAAAGGAGCATACCAGTGATTTTGCATGTTTCAGCCTAATAAATACAACCCACATATGCATTCTGTCAAACATTTTCCAAATCATACTACTGGAGTGGTACATTTTAGAATTGTTTTTCCTACCTTCCAGACTGCCATTGGTTTCAGCTCATTCCAGTAACGCTGTAAAATCAACTTGTAGAGACTGGAAATGTGCTTGAGATAAGTAATCCATCACAGAAAACCAAACTTTGTTATTTTTTTGGTGAATTTGTTTTTATTTTAACTGGTCCAACAAAACTGCATGGAAGAAAATGTGTGTTTCCACCAGGGAATTTATAAGACGGCTTTTACAGAGAAGTTAGAAACGACTGTGCCTTCTACAAACTCGGACATAAGTGTTAGCGGGTGAAACACTGAAGTTTAAGGTGTGTGTGTGTATCACCTGAAAATTGATTTTGAAGGATGTTTTCTTGTGTCATAGAGGACAGAGAGCAAAAGGACAAAGCCTGGTAAAGCATGACACAAGATGTTCCAAAATGGGGAGAAAACAGAAAATCTCACAAAAAATATGACAGCTTTTCAGGCATGGATGTACAGTTGGATGCAGATGGATGAAGAACTGAACGAGAGTTTTGAAATATAATAAGATATGCAAATTGAGTTGAGCATTATGATTTGAATTGTTATGAAATTAGTGCACAGGTGTATCATTACTTTTCATTGAAATGTTTATGAAGAATACTGCCAGCAGTTAATACATAGTTCGCTTAGCAATTTTCTGTTTTCGTCTGGGGTAAACGTGAAAAGGCAACATATTACACCACAGCATAGGAGTCACCGTGTCGACTGAAAAGCCTTTTCTTTTGTTTTCCTGCCACTGAGACAACAAATGGAGACGCTCTCTTTAGCTTCCCAAAAGGCTTTGTAAAAAAAAAAAAAAATTGATCGGAAGAAAACCAAAGGATGGATGGGATGGGGGGGGAGAACGTTTAAGTCTGGGTGCAGTGAAGCATGACGTTCAGTCTGCAGCAACAAACAGCCTCATTGGTCATCAGTCACAAATGAAGAAGCCCATTGGTCATCATCATTTATCATGTTATGAAATGAGATAATAGAAATCTGGTGCAAAATCAATTTCAATCAACAATTGTTTTCTAATACTAGTCCTGTTACTGCTACTATTACTACTACAACTGCTATGATTGCAAGTATTAGTAGCAGTAGTAGTCATAGAAATTACTGCAAACACTGTTACTACTCCTGCTCACATTACTTTGACTGGTAATCATCACTACTTCACACTATTCCATGTTACCACAGTATGATGCACGTTGACTCAACTTAGACGCAAGTCACTAATTGACTTTATGTATTTTCATCATATTATATAGTTTATCTTGAAAGTCAGAAATACAAATTCTAAAAGCATCCACAATTTTAGTAAATTGACCATTTTCAATACACCTGCCATTAAATTTAATATAGAGTTTTTATAGATATGACTTCTTTAGGACTTGAAATTTAAAGTTATGACTTGTGACTTCTCATTATTGACTTGCCTATTTTGACTTGTGACTTGTGTGCCAAGACATATTATTTCTGTTATCACTACAGGTATGGTACCTTACCATTTCTGCAAGCAGTACTACTAGATTTTTAAAACTATCACTGCTAGTACTTTCACTGTTACTACTATTGTTGCGGCCATTACTTGGTACTATTAACATTCTTATTATTATAATACTGCTACTATGATCATTTCTACCAATACTACAGTTATGATAGCAAATACTATTGTGATTGCTGTTACCTTTAACCTGTTCCTACCACTTAAATTACTGATGATATTAGTAATGATTGCACTCCTTCATTCTGTCTCAATCTGTGTATTATGGGAGGATTAAAAATTTAAAAGCACATTATTCAGTTCTATTGCACTTAACAATAGAACCTGAGGAGTGTCTCGGAGATGAAATCCACCCACAAGTTGAAAAATGCCACACTGTCTTACTCGCTCGAGTTAATTAAGTTTTTTGAATCGAAAGTTACTTTTTGCTGGAAATGGGTACCTACATCTGAAATTGCTTGGGGAAAAGTTATTAGTAAAAAATGGATGAAGCTATCAAGAATGCTCTTTAATGCAAGGTGTAAATGAGGCCTGTCATAGATGGGTTAGTTTAGAAAAGTTTCATGCAAAAATGTATTGCAATAAATTAAATAAAATGTGCATTTACTGCTTTTACTTGTGCCTACGCTCACCGGCGAAGGTTTTGCCTTTGCCTGAGTAAGTCTAAAGGACAACAGACAAGAGGAAGCCAATTAAATCCTGTCTCTCTTCTTCATTCTCATGTCTCTTCAATCATTACCCCCTACACTCCCACCCAACTGTCTATCTCTGGCTCTGGACGCCCGTGACCTTGAGGTAGTGGTGAATTTGGAAATAACACACTTGTGAGAGAGTCGGGGGAGGGATAGATGTCAGCGGTTCCTTAGCAGGTCCCAGAGCTCATTTAGAAGTTGTGTGAGCAGAGAAAGTGTGTGTGCTTTCATTACAGAAGGTGATACACAGACAAACAGACAGACAGACAGATGGAAGGAGACAGCAAGACAGAAGGAGAAAGATCAGAGCAGGGAAAGGCAAAAAAGGCTACAGGATCACAGATGGAGCCTGGGTAATGTGAGAATACTTACTTCTTGTGCCATTCTCTTTCTCTCTCTCACTCTTTTTCACTTTGTTTCTTGCCCCCCCTCCTCTCTCTTTCTCTCTCTCCCCCCACCTTTTCTTTCACATACATGCAGCAAAAACACAGTGAGATGTTATCATTAAATTGTTGCGTGACAGCATGCCACTCATTCACAAAAAATACAACACACACACACACATGCTTGCAAACCTACGTCTCTACTTGATCTCTTATCATATCCTAGAACACTATACTGCTTCTCTCCCTCTGGCAATTCATTTCATGTTAACACAGCATCAATCTGCAGGACTGCCCTCTCACTCCACGCACACACACACACATCCATCCCTGTGCTCTTATCTCCGTCACCTTCAGGGAAAACAAATGATTTTATCCATCCTGCCTTGCCACTTAGATCGCCTCCACCTCTCTGTTAGCGAGGTGCTACACACTGCTTCCTTCTCAGGCTTGTTGAAGCTACGTGTAACTAAATACTGTATATGTCCTGCTGAATCGTTACTGAGCAAGGCACTTCCCCGACCTCCAAAAGGGGGAATGGAAAGGTAATCTCTCTGCAGGGATCAGAAAGTATTTAAAGGTTCAAGAACAGGAAAAGTAAATATGAGCACTTAAAGGACCACACTGGTGGTTTTGCATGTATACAACCCGAATACATGACTTGGCAAAATAACAAAGGGCTGGCAGTAAGATAACTGTTATGCGTGTAGTATTTATTGGAACATGCAAAACCACTGTTATGGTCCTTTAAGTACAGATATTTATAATGAAATACATTTAAGAGTAAGAACTAATATTTCTTCATTTTGGGGACTTGTACATGTTACAGTGTTACATTATTGATGGTACTGATGATGATTGTGGTCCTTGCTTAATGCATCAACTACAAAATTCCCAAAACAGGAAATACAAGATATTTTAACCAAAGGTGTGAAACAAGATGATATTAACTTGATTTTAGCAAGGTTTGTACAGTGTTTGTTTTAATTTACTGTAACTATTTACTTCCCTCCTCTAAGGGTCAGAGACATAAAGAAGCAAATGGAAATGTTATAGATTAGAAAATGAGTTTGTGTATGTGTGTGTGTGTGTGTGGAGGTCTTCTGCATGCTGTTTTTCACAGAAGCTCCTCCATTCATTCCCTACAGGCTAATTGGCCCTGACTCAATCAGAAACACCACATAATGTTGAGCTTTGATATGTAGCCGCTTGGGGCTGCTCTTCTGTATTTCAGCAAATGTGGCTTACTGAGTGTGTGTGTATGTGTGTGACAGAGAGATGGTGGGTGGGTGGATGAGCATGGAAAATGTGTACTAGCCCATGTGTGTGAGTGCTTTTTCTTTGCATATGTGCACTTACAGGAGGTTGGGATGTTGCCTGTGTGTGTTTGTGTGTGTGTTTCTGTCTACAAGTGCGTGCCAGACTGTCTGCATGGAACACTACTAGCACGATGAACGCTGCCTGTTCCCAAATGTCAGTTTGTGCTGTGCAGGTTGCCTGGCAGCATGCTAAGGCTGAGCGAACACACTAATTTGATGAAAACCCACATCGGCTGATACAGATTTACTCACTCTTTATCCAGATTATCACAATTCCAAACCTTATTATTTTAAGATTAATACTGGAAATAATAAATCCTGTTATTGTAATTGCTGGAGTCTGAGAGCTTTCAGTAGGCTGTTTGGCACAACATTGGCGTGGAAAGGTTCATGCTGACTGGTTGGAGATTGCCTTTGATTGCTTTTTAAAGACTTCAGGTGGATTTCTGTTTTTTTCTGCTGCACCATTAGCAGCGAAGCAGAAGTATGATATGATCTTCTGTTCTCACATAGGAAAAACAGTAAAGACAAGAAGAGAGACAAGAAAATGAAGGCCAGTGTATTGTAATGTCAGATTCGGTCAGTCACAGGGCTCCGTTAGGGCGGGAAGACTCGGCCAGGCAAGGCTACATTCAGTAGGTGTAATAAAGACTGGAACAACAGACAGGATTTCTTATCGGCAAACACTGCTTTGAAAGTGCTATATTGACAGCAACAACAAAAGCAGAATCCATTCTGCTTTGTTGCTACGGCTCTATTAATCTGTTTTTTCTGTCCACTTTCTGTCCACATGCTCTGCTGCTTCTGCCAGGTTTATGATTTCTAGAGCTGGTTCCACTCACACAGGTGCACTCAGGTACATTAAGCACTAATCAGATCTGCCCTCAGCCAAATTTCTGAAATGCCAAAATCCACCTGAGAATCCGACAGCCAAATCATTCCTCGATTCGGAGGTAAAACTCATGTCAGGACCCCACTTACACAACATGTCTAACAGCCGTGGGTCGGGTAAAATTTGGTCTGACTCTAAAATGAGTCGGGTCTGACCAAATATCAGAGTAAAATAGCTGAAAAACGTACAAGAGTGAGCACTGTGTATGCTGTACTTACAACAGTCATGGGATGTTTCTTCTGGAACTGCATTATTGAGTGTTATGGATTTTCACCTTAACATCCCACCAAATGGAGCAAACTGCAAACCAGTGCAAAACTAGTTAAAGGGTATTCTGCTTGCTCACCTTGCTGCCCAAATATTTGAGTCATATTTCATGAAAACTGCACGTATGACCTCTGACCTTTAAAATACATCAGTAGTGACTGCTGCTCGTCTTTGCTGGAGGCTATAGCAGAGAAAGATGAAAAATGGCAGAATGGGGACAGCATGTGTGAAAGGTCAAAAATGGCATGTACATGGTTTGACTTTTGTCCATGTAGCTCTTTTCTTTTCTGTTTTTCATTTTTTAGATTAAACTCAGAGGTGTAGTTTCACAGCCAATCCAACAGCAGCAGCAGTCCAGCTTCTCTTGTTCTCTGGGTTTCTCTGAAAGTTGATGTGGTCGTAATGGGATCTGCATCATGAATCATTAAACACATTTTTTTTTTCTGAAATAGAGTCTGATTTTCTGATTTTATTAAATGGATGTAGCATGAGAGCATTTCCATTTTATCTGTATTATTTAAAGAGGAAAGCTCAGACAGTGGATGGTCAGGATCTTAGTGTGTAAGCATCAGATATCATTACTACTTTCTTTATTTCTGTCTTTCTCTTCTCTTTCATAAATTCTATTATTCTGTTTTCCATTGATACCCTTTTTCAGTTTTACTTTTTTTCCCTCTTGCACTTGCTCATCGTCTGCCTCTCTCTGCCTCCCTGAGGGTTCTTATTTAATCAGCTTTCTGACAAATCTAAGAATTACACTCATAATATACTAACGGTATATATTATTCCAGGGAGCTTTTGGCATTCTGCCATGATGCTTAAAGGACAATATCAGTGATTTAGCATGTTTGAGACAATATATATATACTGTAAATAACTTGCATACACGTTACCTTACCGACAACCATTTCCCAAAATATACTACTGGAGCAGTAATTTTTAGAATTATTTTTCCTACCTTCCAGATTGCCACTGGTTTCAGTTCATTCCAGTACACTATTAAAATATTAATAGAGATGTTTCATGTCTTTCTTGTAGAAAGACATGAAACATGCTTGAGAAAAGTAATCCATCACTGCAAACAGTTTGTCTATTAACTAATTAACTTTTTTTTTTTTTTTTTTTTTTAATCAAAGTCACTTTACTTAGCCGGTCCAATACGGAGCTGCAAGGAAGACAATGTATGTCTCCGGAAATATAGTCCCAGGAGAAGATGGCTTTTACTGAGAAATTAAAATGACCATGCCTTCTACAATCGNGGAAATATAGTCCCAGGAGAAGATGGCTTTTACTGAGAAATTAAAATGACCATGCCTTCTACAATCGTGCAAAAGTGTTAGCAGGTGAAACATTGAATTGTAAGGTGGTTGTACTTGGCTCTGTGATTTAAAGTTAGCTATTGTTAGCATGAAATTGAAGCTTGAAGCTATTTTATTGTCTATAATCAAAATGCTGATAATGTTTCATGCTTTGTTAAAGGTTAAGTAGATGGTGATGAAGAAAAAGTACTGTTTTTTTTTTTTTATTAAATAACTACAGTAAATCAGAAATAGAGTGTTTTGGAATTAAACTCTGATATTCAACCTTACAACTGTGAATTCAATATGTGCTTCAACCTGAGTGATCGGTACCAGAATACACATCTCATATGAATAATTCAGCAAACAGGCCAGAAATAGATTTACTGTAGTGGTATCAGTCATAACGCTTTGATCCTGTTTGAAGAACAAACGGCTGTAAAAAATCTCCTGGTTGTTGTATCACAGATTAACAGTGTCGCCTAGCAGAGGTCACCCCGCAACAAGATGATCTGATTTGTGACGCTCACCATTTGGTTGAGAAATTACACTGATGTATTCTAGTTATTTCTCTCTGAATGCAATCTGCATTCATTTAAATCCATCTTTACATTTTGTTTTTCAGCACAATATGTCAGTCTGCAACATTTATGAACACAACAGTCCGATGTTGGTACAATATGCAACACAACATGATTATGTGCACTACTTATACTATAAAATGTGCAGCAGACACAAGCAGCACAGAGACCTTTGTCATTAACTCCAACAACTCAGGAGTTTGTGGTGCGTTCACGTGGTCTTTGTGAACTCATAAAGTAGGAAATTTCTTGAGTTAATCAGAAAATTGCACTTGACAGCCTCAGGAAATTCATGTCATAAGTGAATTTTTCATTGTTTAACCACAAATATAATTTAACTGTTGCTTTACAGATACTATAATTATATATCCAGCGAGTAATACATATCCAGTTTGGTTATTTTTTTGCTTTTTACAATTTCTCCCCTTCTTTGGCAAAAGGATAAAGTTATGTTAAGGTGAAAATAAAAAGAAATGCTGGAATATCTATCTATCTATCTATCTATCTATCTATCTATCTATCTATCTATCTATCTATCTATCTATCTGTAGCACAATAAATAAATAATTCATTATCAAACATTATCAAAATAGATAAATAATTCATCTTCTGGCCAATTATTTTGCACACAGATGCAGCAGGTGTAGCCAAACGGAATGTTAGATTTCCAGAGTTGCTGGAAATGAGGTGAAAAGGAGGTGTTTCACATGTAGCCAGGGTACTCATGAGTCAGAGGGCCCAGATACCCAACTGCATGGGCTGAATAAACACCACTTGGCCCTGTATTTTCCATTAATATTCCAGTTTCTAGGTTTCCTGTTGGCAAATGTGTGCGTATGTTTGTGTTTCCCTGGGAATTGCCGAGGAGGTGGAGTGTGACTACGGATGCATCCAACATGAATATATTTAGTGTCGAAGTTGTTAGCCCTGGGAGACGTGTCAAATGAACCCAGGGCAGCAAATCCCACTTCAGAGAAAATGGAGTCTAAAATGGAATGGTTGATGTTAAAAGGTACATAGGTATAAGGGTTGATTGATAATTTCTGAGCCTAGCATAGAAAGCTCAGATATAGATTTATTTTTCAACATAATCTCTAAACAGATGTCTGCCACCAGTGCCTGAGGGATTGAAACTCTTTAATCTTTCAAAATCAAATGTTCAGGTGATACACTCACTTTAAATTCTGCATTTCGGTTGCTAACACGTACAGGTATATGTCCGAATGTAGAAGAGACAGTTATTTTTTAATTTTTTGGTAAAAGTTGTCTTGTCATACGACTATATTTTTTGGCATACATTTTCTGCGAAGCTTCATGTTGGAGCAATAGCTAAAGTTACTTTGATGAAAATCTTAATGTAGTATTTTCTGTGGTGGATGACTTATTTCAGGTCTCTACAAGTTGATTTTTATAGCATAATGAAATGAACTCAAATTAGTGGCAGCCTTGGAGTTAGGAAAAAAATTTCTAAAATTTACTGCTCCAGCAATATATTTTGGGAAGTTGATTGTCAGTAGCGAAGTGTGTATGTGGGTTGTATATATATTGAGCTCAAACATGCAAAATCGCTGGTATGGTCCTTTAAGACTTTTTCAGGCTCTGCAGGCACCCTGATTTCCCTTTTCGCATGAACACAGAGTTCAAACAAAAAAACACACCCACATACAAATGTTGGAAGGAGTTCAGACCACTATTTACAAGACACTCAGGCATCAATATGAAAATCAACCCAATCATGACACATTATATCCTGCCTGCATTCTCTGTTACATTCTGTGACCTTTAGTGGGTCAGCAGTAAATCCCACGAGGGATTATATCACCAGGTGGACAACTCTGTATGACATAGCACCACTCGTTTTACTCGTTTGACATAGCACTACTGTTTGCCTATGGGTGTCCATCTTTCTGAGCATAACAGCAAAAGTTGGCCCTGCAATTTAAAAATGCCTGGGGGTGAGAAATTAAGATGTGGACCAGCTCTGACCCGCTGTCAGGCTACAACAGGGGCTTCATCCCTGTCCACCTGGGCCCAGACAGTGGGAGAAGCAAGGTGACCATCTCATGGTGGCTTATTTGAATTTGTTCTTGATTTTCTTTTTCCTTTAGTATTATTATGTGTAGTATAGTATTATTCCCTATAGCATTATATGAAAATTAAGCCCATTCCAACTCAGAAGGTACAAAACAACTCCAGTAAGATGTGCAAAATAAGAATCTCAGCAAAATATAGGGCTGACACTGAAATGAAGTCCGTTCCTGATGCTCATACTCTCGCTGTTTCTTCATGTGTTCATCAAATCTGTCATACTTAACCAAAAGTGTTTAATGTGATCAAAACATTGGTGAAAGGGTGCAGTAAGGATACGCGGGACAAGGCATCCAAATTTAATTCAGCTGTTTTATGATAATTGAGAGCAAAAATCAATCAGAAAATGATACCAATGTGACCTTGAAGCTGATGCATTCAGGGACCTACTGTACATGTAACAATTAATCTCACTGACTAGATATTAATATCTGCTCAGTCATTGCTCCCCTTGTTCCCAGAAATGACTTTTATCTTTTAACTACATTCAGGTGTTCAGCAGACTGTCAAATCACCATGTATTCAGTATTTAAATGTTCGCTGTGGATTATGGGCTCTCCGGTGCTGTCAGACATAATGACAGTAAAGAATCAGGTATAACTGTCTCATTGGTCCGCGAATGCTGCGCTGTCACAACACATCCACATTCAGCTCGGGGCCAATCGGTACAGGCGTTGTCGGATCTGGCCTCGCCTTTTGTCACAGCGCTCCTCAACCGCCACTTACACGAGCCTCATCACCATAGCAACAGTAGCTTTCCCTATCTCGTCTCTCTCTCTCTCTCTCTCTCTCTCTCTCTCTCTCTCTCTCTCTNCTCTCTCTCTCTCTCTCTGCGAGCCACGGCCCTGAAGAGGCTGAATAATGCTGATCTGCTGTGGGAATCAGTGAATGGAGTGGAGCAGATACATAGAGTGGAGTTTGGAGGTATCAATAGAAATAATTTATAATACTTCTTGAATGGCTGAAACGTGATTTGTGCCCTTGGCTGGCAAAATAATAATCTATTCTCTACATATGCTGTACATATTTGGGATTCAGAATAATAAGGTTCAGTTTATGAATTTTGACTCATCTAGTTTCAAAGGAACCTGACATGTTATATCAGCAAAAGAAATCTAATCTCTGCTTTTGAAATCTAGAGACTGACGCTAAAATAAGGTAGATAAGAGATTTAGATGCTACTGAGGGTCCCAATGCACAGGGAGGTGTGTGTGTGTTTGTGTGTCATGTGGAGAGCGAGAGAGCACAGTGGATGAGGCTTGCGGAAGAGGCGCCGTGCCACGATAATGTGTGAAATCAGATCAATACTTACCATTTAAATACACTGACTGATTAATTGAGTGGGCTTAAATATCAAATTTATTCAACACATGTGAGGCAAATGCAATTTAAAATGTAACCAAGATTTCTTACCGCTGAAATTTACCACCAGATTGAAACAGGTCTTAATTTTTACATAATAGAATGTTTTATGAATCACTTCCCTGACATGTAAATAAGGAAATATTGTAGAAACGCCTGTTTCAAATGCTAAAAGATATCAGTAACAGGTGTTTTTCCCTTTTTTTTCCCCTTATCAACACGTTAAATCTGGTACCGTGTTTTATGAATCCCCCCTCCCCCCCAATAGCTCCTTATCATGTCCTCTGAACACAATCCTCTGCTGTGGGTTCATGCATCTGTCTCATGTTTTGCATTTCAAGATTTTGAGTTCATTTCACAAAATTTCAAGAGAACTGTCTGAAAAATACAAAAAGAATTCCAGACCCATCAGCTTTGACCTTGAGCCATTTTGTAAGATGTCACACACCTCATGGTTTATTTATCAGAGCCTGGAGTTCTCCCCTGCTGAGTTTATGGATGGCAAACGGGGATATTTTATATCCACGCCTCAGATCGGGTTTTGAATTTCAATGATGGTTATCTGGCACTACCTGCACACTGGGCGGGTAGAGAACTTACCAGACTGCTCTGCTGTGGATCCTCCCAGCACAGCTTTTTGTCTGTGACCCACTTCGGTGCAGCTTTTGGCTAAATTAAGCTGTCGAAATCTGGAGCAGGAGACTCATCGGAACACAAATAATAAGGTGACAAGAAACAGCCTCATTTGTTGCAGATGAAACAACATGGTGTTTTAAGCAGCTTTTGAGTGAAGGGAAGGGCTGTGAATGTCAGAGGGAGGTGGCGTGTGTGTGTGTGTGTTTGTTTGTGTACCTCGTCTTTGTGTGTGGATGTGATCACACACAAAGAGAAATAGCAGTGCAACTCGGCTTGTTTCTCTCTTTCATTGCTACTCTCCATATAATTGCATGTTTGTTTCTTTTAAAAGACAATAATGTATTCATGTATTCAAAAATCTTGGGAGGGCTGAGTAAATGCCTGCCAACCAGGCTTTTAATCACAGCAGAAAAAAGACCGGATACTGACATCAGTGTTTACACTCGAGGATGCAGAGAGTATAGGAGTACACACACACACACACAAATCATATGTTTCTCTCTGCTTAACTACAAATAGATGACAGGAGGAAGCAGCAATCCAGTCTGTGTTTTACTAAACTCAGGACTACTATGCACTGAATTCTTTTCTAAAGACATATGACAGTACAAAGTAGCATTACAAAATCTAGCAAATTTAGCACATTTATTATTGATATAAAAAGATGAGATGTTAACATTCATAACCGTGAGAAGTAGGGTTGCGGAGAGTAATGTACGAAGATTTGTTGTACCTATATATGCTTAATCAGTTTATTTCAATGGAAAGTGTCTCTCTGTCACACATGTAACCCACATACTATACCTGCCCCTTGTGCACTGGGACTCTGAGTAGTGTCTGGATTGCTTAGCTATCTTATCTTGTTTTCAAACTCATAGCAGGGCTCTAAAGCAGAGCAAATTTCTTTTGTTGATTTAACAGGCTTGTCTTTAACTCCAGAGGAAGCGGTATGAAGTGTGGCTCCTAAATATGTAACATCTTCTTCAGCTTTTACCTGGAACTCTGGTTACATTAATTACTCTGGTAATTAATGTAAAGAAAGCTTCATGTTATCACAGTGCTAATTTAGCATTATGCTATATAGCACCCTGATTTTTTTATTTTTTATTTTCTCCCATTTCCTATTGTTATGCTGTTCAGCACCATGGACAGCGTGTAAGTACTCAGCATATGAGTAACCCTCTTAGATCAGTGTCAGATCTGCATCATCCCATCATGTCCTGCTGATACACTGTTTATGGACAAACTCTCACTGCCGAGTCATTGCTAATATTTATGCTGACAGCAAACACGCTCACATAAACATCAGCGAAAGCTTTCATGAGTCAACGGCACGTTGGAAGTATGGGCAACCACTGAAATATTGATGTCAGAGAGAGAGAGAGATGTGTTATATTCAGTATCCCATTCTCCTTGGGATTTGGGAGTATTTATGTCTGGTGAGGTTGAATACATCTTCTGCTTTATTTTTAGCAATGCTACACTAAGTGCTCATATTTATCTGTTCCTTCAATTCTTTGTGATTTAAACTTTAAATTTTAACTTTACTCTGCAACTTTTTAGATAGTTTTTTGGCAGGCATAGCCCCAGGAGAAGACGACTTTATTGAGAAATACATTTGGACGTACATGTTAGCAGGTGAAACATTGAATTTTAAGTTGGGTGTCTCACCTGAACATTTGATTTTGGAACATTAGGAGATTTGGCAAAAGAACAGGAAAAGTAAAATGGCTTTATGTTTCAGAAAATGGTTGGCATTAACATATCGTGTATGTGGATAGTATTTATTGGGCTTAAATGTGCAAAATGACGGTATGGTCCTTTAACATCAAGTCTAAACCTGGTCTAACAGGTGATACAAACCTGACAGAAGACTCACACCCACACAGCCCTGACAAGTGGTCAAACAAATAAAAATAATTGAAATACTGTACCTGTATGGGTGTTTCATGGTTGTGCAGAGCCTTTAATCCAAATCAATTTACAATAACCTCAACCTGAAAACAAACACAATAGTAATATTGGGGAGAAATTGGGCTTTTTGTTACTTATCATAGAAATTTTTACGATTTGATTCTGCTCAGCCCTGCAAAATGGCTTACAATAGTTTTAAATGCATCTTTGAGGATCCACGTAAATGAAGACAGTGGCGGCTGACGGGGATTCATCTGTCTGTGCCCCCCCCC
>VXCM01004232.1:54862-100229 GCA_014773175.1 Lucifuga dentata
CCCCCCCACCACCCCAACACTGACTCAACCATCTTAAAATAACAATGAATTATCCAAATGAAAACGCCTGGAATTTTTTTCTGATAGGCTATTTTTAGCCCCCCCTGGTTGGCTGCCAAAAGCTATGGGTTTAGAAGGGTTCCCCGAGCGAGCTGGCTGTCATGTCAGAATGAGCTGGTATAATGAGGACAGGGAGGTGTGTGTGTTTGTGTGTGTGAGCGGGGAGACAGTGATGAAGAGAGAGAGCGAGGTATAGAGAGAGCGAAAGAGAGGAACAGTAAATCCTCCTGTCATGTGGCAAGACATGCTGTGTGTTTTTTCCTTTCTTTCTTTGGTTTGTGAGTCGAGGATCTCTTTTCAGCAACGCCCGCTCGCATCCTTTCTCTGTCAGCTGTTCGTTCTAAATTAGGGATGAAAACAATTTATTGAAAGCCATCCTTTTTGTTGAGTGAGTGACAACAAACCCTGATCTTGTTGTCATCTGTCTGCACAAAACAAATGGCTGAGAGAGAGAGAGAGAGAGAGAGAGAGAGAGAGAGAGAGAGAGAGAGAGAGAAAGCGGGGGAAACCCTTTCCTTTTCTCTGCCAAAGAACACAACCGTTCATTTTCCTCTCCGCTGCCTCCTCCACCTCCCATTTTTCCTCCCTCTGCCTTTTTCTCTTCACACTTGTGATTCACCATCTTGAGCTGTCAAAAAAAAAAACAAAAAAAAAAAAANAAAAAAAAAAAAACAAGAAAAATGGTGCTGTTACCATGACGGCAGCTGATCAAGAGAAAAAAGTGCAGCCCTGTGTTTGACAAAAAACACTGCTATTTGGGGACTTCATTGCAATGTAGGACAATTCATTAGCAGCCTGCTGTTGTTTCTGCTTTCTGATATTTCCTGGGACTCCCTTTATTTTTTATTCCCCTTTATTTAACACGAGGAACATCATCCGGCCTCGTCTCTATAGAATATGGCTGAGATGAAAATCAATTACTCAGAGGTTTAATTATTACGATAGTCTTTAAATGAGCCATTCAGATAACTACACTAAATAATGTTGATTTAACCACTGTGTAATTTTAGAACGGTGGAGCTTGATGTGACAGAATTTGCAAACACAGACATCATGTCTGTTTTCCTAGCATGCACTCTTCTCCTCCTCCTGGCTCAGTTATCACACAGCATGTCAAAGTCGATACACTGAATGCATCTATATCTGATAAACTGTGCTATTTCAAACATTCCTTTATGTCTTTAACCCACAAAAACTCACAAACTAAGATGCTTATTAATTCTAGTTAAGATATCAAGGATCAAGGGCACTTAAAGGACAATTGCAGCCATTTTGCATGTTTGAGGCCAATATATACAACCCGTATGCTTTTCCCAAAACATATGACTGGAATGGTAAGAATAAAAGAACATTGCAGGATGTACATTATCCAGCAGACATTGCACTCTGTATATCTATCTATATCACAACAGTGTGAAGCTATGTACTGGTTTCCCCTGAGATTTGAACCTTTTATTGGAGTGTGTATGCACGTGTGTATGTGTGTGTCATTCATCGCCTCATCTCTGTCGGCCTATACGTGAGAAGTAGGGGAGACAGATGGGAATGATGCATCTGAACTCTGTCATAACATTTTTAATCCAATATTTTGACCTTGCCAGCAGCATAGTAACGGGATCACAATGATTCAGATCTGTGAGTTTTCCCCCGAAGCAACAAGTGCAGGTGGTCAAGATCGATCAGAAAATAGGATGAATTATAGAAATTTGCACATACTATACTTGAGTAAATGTACTTAGTTACTTCCCACCTCTTTTACTGTTGCACTTATCCAATTGTAACTAAATGATTTCTTTTAATTAAGGTTATAGTTATTGTGGTTATTGGTCAGTGCAACTTGATTTTATGGAAAAATACTGGCTGGTTGAGACAGAATCAGTCTCACAGTGGAACAGATCTGTGTGTGTGTGTGTGTGTGTGTGTGTGTGTGTGTGTGTGTGTGTGTGTGTGTCTGTGTGTGTGTGAGAATATATAAGTACATATGGATATTGAGGATTTACTGATATTATACTGTAGATACTCATGTCTGTCCAGCAGGTCTTCATTGGTGGAAAGCCAAACTTAACTACAGTGCCCGAGGGTAAAATGCATAATTAAAGTTAGCTAAGCTCATCAGAATGGCCAAAATCTCCAATCTGGCACAGTAACAGGTTACCAAAACTCTGTCCAATAAACAACCTGCTTCAGAATCCATTTCACTTTTGTTTGCAAGCCCTATTCACTGGTAACCAGGCAGCAAGAAGAGAGAGGGAAGGAGAGAGAGAGGGAGGGAGGGAGGGATAAGGGAAAAAAAGATGCTAAGTAGATGATCAGTGTTGCTCCCTGGTGTGTTGTCATGTTGTGATGGCTGGTGGTGGTGGAGGGGGTGTGGGTGGGTCGCTTTGAAGAGACACAACACCACTGAGTGACAGACACACAACAACAGACGGAGATTTATCTCTGCCCGGGGGTCTCTGCTTCCAGCTGGAGCTTTGCTGTGTTTGTGTGTGTGTGTGTGTGTGTGTGTGTGTGTGTGTGTGTGTGTTTTCAGTTTAT
Organism: Lucifuga dentata; assembly: GCA_014773175.1. Lineage (NCBI taxonomy): Eukaryota > Metazoa > Chordata > Actinopteri > Ophidiiformes > Bythitidae > Lucifuga > Lucifuga dentata. The sequence goes on from VXCM01004232.1 coordinate 57,458, forward strand.
AGTAAAGAATGTGTTATGGCCCAAAACAAGTATTTACGTTATAATTAAACATCATATCATGGATGTAAAATTGATATTAGCCAGAAAATGTGAGTAAACTGGATCTGTGTGGGTTTATGCTGTCTGCGTACTGTTCCATTAAAGGACTATACCAGTGATTTTTGCATGTTTAAGTCCAATCAATACTACTGCATACATGTTACATTACTGACAACCATTTTCCAAAAATAAAACTGTATATTATTTTATATTATTTTGCCAAATCCTTTCATGTTTCAGAATCAAATGTTCAGGTTAGACACCTTAAAATTCATTTTTTCACCTGCTAACACATTACAGTATGTCTGAATGCAGAAGAGGTGCTTGTTTTTAATTTCTCAGTAAAAGTCATCTTCTCCTGGGACTATATTCCCGGGCGGAGCCATACATTTTTTTCCCTTTACAGCTCCATGTTAGACCAGTTAAAGTTATTTTGACAAAAATTTTAGTAGGCGTAACATTTGCTGTGTTGGTTTATTTATCTTTGGCGCATTTCAAGTCTCAAGTTGATTTTAATGTTGTACTGGAATGAACTGAAACCAATGGCAGTCTGAAAGGTAGGAAAAACAATCCTAAAAATGTACTGCTCTGATAGTATGTTTTGAGACGTGGTTGTCAATAACGTAACATGTATGTGGGTTGTATATATTCAGCTCAAACACGCAAACCCACTGGTATGACCCTTTATGGCTGCATTTGTGCGAACGTGCAGTTTTACACGTCTGTAGACTTACATACATATGTGCGCAGTACAATATGCTAATTCCTGATTAAAATTATAACCAGGCAATCACACAGAAACAGAAGGCAAACACACCAAGCTCAAACCCCCAAACCCCACAGCTTTAATTATGTCAGTGTGTAGTGTGTAGATGTGTGTGTGTATGTGTGCATGAGCGAGATTTAGATCCTTCTTGAACCACGTTAACACCTCTGGGGTCCCCTTCACTTGATGATGTCATGGCAGCTTGCAGAGGGCCGAACCAGCGAGGTNCCTCTGGGGTCCCCTTCACTTGATGATGTCATGGCAGCTTGCAGAGGGCCGAACCAGCGAGGTGCTGGATGGTGGTCTCAGGCCAGGGCGGGACGGCTTCCATCTGTAGTGTGAAACAGATGGTGGCAGTCGCGAGGAGGTGGGGACAGCGAGAGCCCTGATTGGCTGAGCCAGCAGGGTGGTTTCTGAAACGAGTCTCAACGGTGTGTGTGTGTGTGTGTGTGTGGGAGGGGGGATTTTCAGTGGGAGGATGCCAAGGTTTCTCATCCAACATGTTGCTGTGCCAACACACGAAGGGATGCACGAGAAAAAAATGTGGAACCCATGAGGGTCATTCTGTTTTTAGCTCTCCATGGGAGTGCTGGAGCTTCCAGAATTCAACCTTTAATATTTCACATTCTAGCAGGGTTAAATTTAAAGCTTTGTGGTGGTAGATCTCAGTAACAACAACATGAAACATGATACAGACATTATATTGACAACATACATGAAGTACATAAAACACTTTTAAACAGTATACTTTTATTACTATATATTGTTAAAAAAAATTACATTGCTTTTTTGCTTGATGGAAAATAGTTTATCATAACACCACTTCCACAGTGCAGAAGGCACTCTATGCATACCTCCGCTAAGGCCAACAAAATCTCCAATTAAAACACCCAGAGCCTCTGTGATCCAGAATATGATCTGGATCACCAACAAAATAAGAGGATCTTTTTGTTAAAAAAAAAAAATGAGNAGAATATGATCTGGATCACCAACAAAATAAGAGGATCTTTTTGTTAAAAAAAAAAAATGAGCCACCATGCTAAATTTAATTGAAATCAGCCCATCAGTGTTGCTTTTTGTAGGTTAAAATATTTTCTATATCCAAATATAATCTGGATCATCTCCAAAATTTAATCCATTATCTATCTGTCCCCCCAAATTTCATCCAAATCTGTCCATAACTTTTTGAGATATCTTACTAATGAATGCTAGTGATCACATAACCTCCTTGGCAGAGATAATAAAGGAGGTATGGACTCTGATCTACATACATATTCCCTGACTATAACCTACAGACAGATAGAATCCTGCTCTTTAAGTTTTCCCTCTTCATTAGCATGCTAATGTGACAGCCATCATGGTGTATCAGTTATTCTTCACACCTGAAGCCGCATCGCTCTGGTGTCAGCATCCTGGCAGCTCCAGGCCCGGTGGCAGCTGTAATATGCTGCGGGATCGTCAGGTTGAAGCCATTTGATCAGGCATTTTCTTCATGTCTCCTCTTTCCGCCGTGGACAGGCAGACTTCCAGGGAGTGGCGGCGGCATCTGTGAAAAACGATGTGATTACGAAGAAGGCCTGTGACAACTCATTTCCCAGCAGTATTTGGGTTGGCAGGCAGAACTGTTACGTCCTAATAAATCACTGAGTTTTTACAGTGCATATATGAGCTTAGCCTTATGACTTCAATTTAAAGAATATTGCTCTATATTGGATTTATGACCTGTTTAATGCTGTCTACCTACCTTGCCCTTCCCTAATAATTTTTCAGGGCATGTAGTTTATATTATAATTCTTCATTTTTCCTAACAGACAGGAAGATGACAGTAATGCAATGAAACTCAGATCCCAAAACACTCAAATTAGCTAGTAAAATCATGACAAAACAAAACCCAACAACCAAAATGAAGCTTTTACTTCCACAATTTCACTATGTGGAAGTGTTTTTTTTTTTTTTTTTNTTTTTTTTTTTTTTTTATATGTCACTAAATGTCTTCCGTTAAATTTCATCATGAACAGCACTAAAACTACAAGCATCCTGTAACCTCTAATACTCATTACAACCTCTTCTACAAAAATATGAGAATCCAACCCTAGTTGTAGAGATGTCTAATTCCTCTGCTATACTGCAATAACAGCGACCTTTGAACTTCATTGCATGTCACATTGTGCGAGATGAGTGTAGAAAAATCTTGTCATCCATCTGTGCCCGTTTACAGATGTGGGTCATGTTGTGAGATTTTTATCCTAAATTTCAGATGCAGTCAGAATTTCTTTGCGATTTCAGACTGAGCAGGTTCCAGGACAGCAGAATTGAATCTATTCAAACAGTGGTCACATGAGAGCTAAATTGGCTGTCAGTGGACAGGCCTCATATTGTGATCTAGAACCACTGTTTTAGATTGACCACCAAAGATTTCATCTTCAGCAGTTCAAAATCGCTGCTGCTGCATGTAGGAGCCTTTAGATTAACCAACCATCGGCAATTTTCCCTTCCTACCAACACTCTCTGCTTTTTCATCCTCATTGGTTAAGATCAATGTATTAGTTGATGCTGCAGCTTTTCAAGAACAACATGAATAAATGCTGAAAGTCTAGGCAACAGATGCATGATACATTGGCCTTAGTTGCAAAATCAATCACAACAGGTGTTGATTTCTCTAATTAGTTGAAAATTGTGTTAATCGGTGAAATCAGCCATAATTATTGTTTATGATGACAATCTATACACACATGTGGCTCTGTATGGCAGGAAGATGGAGAAACAGATGAAGGTCACAGATTTGATCTCTGCAAGAGCCTGTGTGCCCATAACCAAGTGAGTCAGTGAGCAACACCAAATTTAATTTAAGGCTAAACATCTTAAATATAATGAGAAAAATGGGGAAAATGGGGCGAGTTTAGGCAAAATTAGATCTGTATTGTTCAGAGATGGGCTGTCTGTGCTACATCCGCCCTGTGCTCCCTTCAAACGGGGATTTATTGAAGTGTGGGGCCTATTTAGTATGCAGAGGGTGTGTGTATGNGTGTGTGTGTGTGTGTGTGTGTGTGTGTGTGTGTGTGTGTGTGTGTGTGTGTGTGTGTGCTGGAAATCAGGAGAAATGTGTGCCTGTTGCATGGTGGAGCAGCGCCTTTGCATTTTTAATGTCTGTCATAAATAACCTTGTGTGTGTGTAAGCAGGGATATGCTTATAACATGCAGATACACACACAGCAAGTGTAGCTGTGTGTGTATCTGCATGTTAGTGTCTCACTTGTTTAATGTGACATGATTCAGCTGTAACTGGCCGTCGTGCTGGTAGATGATAGATTCACTGGCTGCAGAGGTGAACATCACACAATTACACCGCAGTTCTCATTATCTGGTGCAGCATCCTAACAAGCAAAGGAAACGACATAGGTGTCCTGCTGTTTGCTACAGGTAATGTCATGATAACAGAAGAGAGAGAGAGAGAAGAGAAATCAGACCGAGCATTAGGACGTCAATCACTGCAATCAGAGTTTCATCCTTTCGTCTTTAAAGGAAAAATTCACCCAAAAGCACATAAATTACTAGAAACAAGAAGACACTCCGAGACCGCATACTTCTGCCAAGGCCAACAAAATCTCCAATAAAAAAAAAAAAAAGNAAAAAAAAAAAAAAGAGCCACCCACCATGCTAAATGCAATTTAAATTGGCCCATTAGCATTGATTTTATAGTGTTAATGTTTGGGTTGTGGAAACTTTGCATCTGACCAATCAGAGCCGTTCAGCCTTGAGCTCCATGCAGCAGTTTCTTATGGTCACTACCAGGGGCAGATCTAGGATGAGTGGAGATCCAGAGCTTAGTCCAGTTCAAAGCTATTTTATATCTACCAAAGCTAAATATAAATTTTGAGAAATGCTTAAGAAATGTAACAAATCATGTTACATCTTTTAAAAAGTTATATGAAGTTTAACATCTTTTCAAACGAAAACCTTTACAATGATCTAAACAGTGGAGTTATATGGTGCTTTAAGTCCATTCCATCCACCAATTCGGTCCGATCAATCCGTTCACAACACTATGGTTTCACCTTGGTGATGAATTTGGGTAACTGCAAACATACTACAGAAAATTCAAAACACATTATTATAAAAAAGATTTGGGGCTTTATGCCCCAAAACATCCGGGGCTTAAGGCCCATAAGCCCACCCCTAGCACTGCCCTTGGTCACTACCTCCTGGAGTAGGAGATAAAAATTGGTTCTGGGTCCTTGGAGCAAGACAGAATTCAGAAGGTGAGTTCCTGAAAAAGTATTTAGAAGGTCTATATGTTATTACATATTACAGAGTTAAAAATACTGTGGATCCACTGAGTAACATCATAAAACAGAAGGTCTCATTTTGGAGCAAGCCGTGGTGTTAGAAAATGGATAATAAATGAGAAAGATAAAAACAGGCACTTATAGAACGGTAAGGACACATGTATAATGTATGGAAAGCGTGCATGCTAACAGTGGCAGAGTGAAAGCAGGCATACAGTTCAGGAGCACGGTGACCCAAATAGTAGCAATGATATTTTGAGAGTGTGTGAGTCATGCAATCCAAAAACAAGGGAGAGTATGAAAGGACTAGGAGGCTGAATGCACGAGTCAATGGCTTATAGGAGGAAGTCGGAGAAGGAGCATAGGAGGCTCCACATTTGGAAATCTGCTCCATCTATCTCTCAGAGAGTGCTGTGGATGTTTGCAAATTCAGACTGAGCAGGTTCCAGGATAGCAGAATTGAATCTATTCAAACAGTGGAGGAAGATGTACGAAGAGAAGCAATATCCAATAAAAGAAATGCTCAATTATGAGTAAAAGTCATGCAACATATTGCATTACTTTAGTAAACAAGCATTAGCAGTATGATGTACTCAAGTATTCAAAGTAAAAGTATAAATTGTGAGGGAAAAGTAGAGTTTTTTGGGGGTAATTCATAAAATAAAGGTAACTACACAGCATCACACTAAATAAGCACTGTGATCATTGAAACTCATTCATAAAGCTTCCCTTACATTAATCAGCGCATCTTTATATTAATAATCGTTATGTCCACCACCCTCTTTGCCAATAGTGTGATATTCCTACAATGAACCACAAATATTAACCAGTCTGAAGTCATCTTGTCTCTTCTAATCCTTAGAACGAGTGAGCATATTGCATCTCAGTAAAACAGCTTATCTTTATGCATCCCTCATGTTGGCAGTAAATGCAAATGAGCTGATCAACAAATAGCACCCAGGAGGACGATTTAGCTGCCCCATCTCTGCCTGACTTTGCCTATAGATACTATTGCCCAGACAAGTGACAAACAATGACTTTCATTTATAGCTAATTTAACACTAGTAAAGTATTCTACATGGAGACAAATTAAGGAGTGATAGAGACAGAAAGTTGCTGGTGATGTTCAGAACCAATTTTGTATCCTGTTTGCTGAAAAGTCTATGGCTTTGCAGATGTGTTGAGCCAATCATTGAGCTTTGATTTGCAGATGATTTGCATAATACCACACCAATATACTGAGAAATTGAGTGACAACTGTTAGTGTATGGAGAGACTTTCCTATTGTGACTTAAACTTTGGCCAATTTACGTCACTTTGTATTGAAAAATGGTGGGGACATAAGATCTCAGGTAACAAAAAAACATGTTTTAAACAGTCTTCAACATGTGCAATTTTAGGCAATGTAATGGGGGATTGTGAGAGTAGATAATTATGGCAGGAAAAAAACAAAAGCATAACTGCGCATCAAAAGGGCATAGCCTAGGCTACTAGAGTTGACAGTATGAAAATACTCAGCATAAAATGCACAACAGTGTCGACCGCACAAGTAACAGTCATCCATATCCATCACATCAAATCCATTTTTTAAAAAATTTTTTTTATCTTACATTACTTTTTTTGGACAAAGCACATTTGTTTCTTCTATATTTACATTGCATTGTATGTATNTCTTACATTACTTTTTTTGGACAAAGCACATTTGTTTCTTCTATATTTACATTGCATTGTATGTATCCTTATTGTGCAAATAAACCTTTCTCAAAATGTTGTAATTTGTTAGTTAACATTTCTTGCTGCAAGCTGTTTTTCAGAATATTTTTAACAAATTATGCTTTTAAAAAGTGATGGGGACAAAATTGACCATTTCAAAAAGTGGTGGGGACATGTNAAATTATGCTTTTAAAAAGTGATGGGGACAAAATTGACCATTTCAAAAAGTGGTGGGGACATGTCCCCAGTGTAAATGACACTTATGATTAAAATGTGATCTTTACCCTTATACAGATCAGGAATCATGAACATTAAGGCAATATTAGAATGAATTGTGGTATAATTAAAATATAACCAGTTATTCATACTGATTGTTGATGCTGTACAGTTGAAGATCTGAAGAAGGCTGCAAGGAGGTGTGTTTCATCACCTGAAAGCCCTTTATATTTGGAATAATTTGTAGGAACAGCACAAGTCAAAGCCAGACAGCACAGATTTCACATTCTGTGTTGCCCTTAGGTTGTTAGGGCAATGTTTGATTTCAGAGGAAAGGGGAACACTATTAGGCTCAAATATTCTGCATGGATGAAGATAGAATTGCTATCCCTATTTGTCAGGATGGCTCCAGGACGCTCTTAGTTTTCTTATTGTCTCTGCTTTTATTTTCGCCTTGTCTGTGTGGGGTATGCTGATGTGTGCTGAGTCCACGTGTGTTTGTTTACAGGCGTTCTTAATTAGGGCGTGGTTTCAGTTGTTTGAATTTTCCTCCACCTATCCTTATGCCTCTCTGCTTCCCACACTTGTGGTCACCTGCTTCTGCTGGCCTATCACCTGTCTGTGTTCCTCCCTGCCTGCTCAGCTGATTCTGATCTGTCAGTTATGTCATTGTATTTAATTGCTTGGGTTTGCACTCCCAGTTTGCCAGAATGTCATGTTGTCATGTTTCCTGTTACTCGCTCCTGGATTAAGTTTTTGTTTTTTTCCCTGCCAAAATATTACTGGTGTTTTTTCCTAGCTTGTCTAGTGATTTTTAGTTATTCTTCGCTTGGATTATTGGACCTTGTTTCCCCCTGTGGGTGTTTTTATGTTTATTATTAAAGTTGAGAAGGACTATCTGATTCGGCTGTCATGTCTGCTCCTGAGTCCTCTACCTGCCGCCTGACACTATTCCAGCATTCAAAACAGAATAAATAATATAACAAAGACTTATGAGACCCAAAATGCAACTATGGTAAAACAAAAATATATACGTCACTTATGCTAAAACACAATGAAATACTGACACATACACACAATAATAATAATAATAATAATATTAATAATAATAATAATAATAATCTTTATTTATATAGCACCTTTAAAAACAGAGTTTACAAAGTGCGNTTAATAATAATAATAATAATAATCTTTATTTATATAGCACCTTTAAAAACAGAGTTTACAAAGTGCGTTAAAGGAATCAATAGAACAGACAGATCAAACACAAAACAAAAAGTAAGGCATTAAAAACAATACAGCAAACATTTTTAAAAAATGACATCGAATAAAAGTAAGTCTATAAAAACGGGTCTTAAGCTGTGGTTTAAAAGCAGACATTGATTTGGCAAGCCCCAGATCCTCTGGCAGATCATTCCAGAGCTTTGGGGCTCTAACCGCAAAGGCTTTCAGGATAGATTTGGTAATTTAAGGAGCCTGAGGATTTGAGGCTGCGTGCTGGCTCATAAGATGTTAACATGTCACAAATATAAGGAGACTTAGGAGACTAGGAGACTTAAACGAGCTTTAAACATAATAAGAAGAATTTTAAAATCAGTTCTAAAATGAACAGGGATGAATGGAGAGATGCCAGGACGGGGGTGATGTGTGATGCCTTCTACCGGAACCAATAAGAATCCGAGCTGCTGCATTCTGAACTTGTTGGAGGCGTGAGATTAATTTTTGATTAATGCCAGAAAGAAGGNGCTGCTGCATTCTGAACTTGTTGGAGGCGTGAGATTAATTTTTGATTAATGCCAGAAAGAAGGGAGTTGCAATAGAAAATAAGGCTGTGAATGACATTTTCAAGATTATAATAGGAGAGCACTGGTTTAATTTTAGCAATGGATCTGAGCTGGAAAAAGCATGACTGGACCAGTTTTTTAATGCATGGTTCAAAAATCATATCACAATATAAGATTACACCTAAGTTTCTGGCAGATGGCTTAACATTAATAGATAAAGGACCAAAGCCATTGCTAATAAAATCACAGGAGCTGGAAGGAGAACCAAAGAGAATTATTTCAGACAAAATACCATGTCTCTGTTCCCCACAGTGCACTTTGTGATGTTTGTTTGATTTCATACCATTTTCCTCAGTGTTTTACTGCCAACTGCCCAACACACAACAGCAGTAAATTAAATCTGACTTCATCTGCATCACCTTGCTACATTCCCACAAGGAGCATGGGGAAGTATACGTTTGTTTGTTGCTGTTGCTAATAGATTCCTCCTCCTCTCTCCAGAGTCCATTCAAACAGATTCAAGTTAATTAAAGCTGTCTGAGTTCGCTTTCTTTCTAGAGAGTGAATGATCTGATTAATCTTAGAGTTGTGCTGTATGTATGCACTGTAGAATGTCATGGTTCAAACACCCAAAATCTCAGCGATGATTTGATATTAAATTAATGTTTTTCTCTTTGCGCTTTTTTCATCTTATCACCTCTCAGTTAACGTCTCTCCTGTCTTCCCCTCTAGTTTATTGCCTTTGCATCTTTGTTCTTCATCCTGGTCTCCATCACCACCTTCTGCCTGGAGACTCATGAGGCTTTTAACACCATCACCATTATCAACAAGACAGAAGGGACACGTAACGACAGCCTGCAGGACTCAGGCCCGCAGTATGAGATTGAAACTGATCCTGCGCTCACCTACGTGGAGGGCGTTTGTGTCTTCTGGTTCACCATCGAGTTCCTGGTGCGGGTGACCTTCTGCCCAGTCAAGCTGGAGTTTGTAAAGAGCGTGCTCAATATCATCGACTTCGTGGCCATCTTGCCTTTCTACTTGGAAGTAGGGCTGAGTGGCCTTTCGTCGAAGGCTGCCAAGGATGTGTTGGGATTCCTCAGGGTGGTGCGCTTCGTTCGTATCCTGCGTATCTTCAAGCTAACACGTCATTTTGTGGGGCTGAGGGTGCTGGGCCACACGCTACGAGCCAGTACTAATGAATTCCTGCTGCTCATCATCTTCCTGGCATTGGGAGTGTTAATTTTTGCCACCATGATCTATTATGCCGAACGCATTGGTGCTAGCCCCAATGACCCCACTGCTAGCACCCACACCAAGTTCAAGAACATCCCCATTGGCTTCTGGTGGGCTGTGGTAACCATGACGACACTGGGCTATGGCGACATGTATCCAAAGACGTGGTCCGGCATGGTAGTGGGTGCTTTGTGCGCCTTGGCCGGGGTGCTGACGATAGCCATGCCTGTCCCCGTTATTGTCAATAACTTTGGGATGTATTACTCCCTGGCCATGGCCAAGCAGAAGCTGCCCAAGAAGAGAAAGAAACACATCCCTCAGGTGGTGCAGGGAGGCTCCCCCACCTACTGCAAAGCCGACCTCAGCACCACCTGCAACAGCACCCAAGGCGACTTGTGCCACGTGAAGGGAAGCAGGGTACTAGAACGAAACCGCTCAGGTAAGAGAGTTCCAAGTGACCATGCCTCAATATTACAGGTTCCAATGACTGAGCTATTTACAGTGGGGTCCAAAAGTCTGAGACCACCGTGAAAGTGCCTCTATTTTGCATTCTTTTTGGATTTAATACAAGATTTTCATTACAAATGGTAATATCATCTGAACAATTTAAATGAAAATTGCATCTTTGAAAAATATACATGAATTTCAGAATATCTTAGTATTTGGTATGCCCCCTTTTTGCTTTAATGACAGCACGCACTCCAGCTGCAGGGACTCCACAAGTTTGTGCAAAACCTGACGACCCAAGTTATCCCAGCATGATTTGACAATGTTCCAANGGACTCCACAAGTTTGTGCAAAACCTGACGACCCAAGTTATCCCAGCATGATTTGACAATGTTCCAAAGAGCTTCTGGTGATGTCAGACTTTCTGATTATTTCCAGATTCACATGGAAAACATCAAGGATTTTTGATGTGGTCTCAGACTTTTGGACCCCACTATATGTAGCAGCAGTATAGAATCCATTCGGGGATTCATCGCAGGTAGAAAGCCGTTGTATTTGACAGATTACCCCCAGACACTAGAAATAGTTTCCCCCCTCGGGACTCACAACCATCACAGCAGCTTTCTCATAGAAAATTGAGCTCTTTTACCTTGTAGCATTCATCTCTGGTTGCCACAGTGACAAGGGAGGCGATGTGAAGGTATTGAGAGAGGGAGATGAAGAGTGACTGCGTTGAACTAGTTCCTGTGATTAAGACTTCAGCTAGAGAGGGAAGCAGTTCCAGTGCTGAAGTCTTTCTTCCAGTAGGGATTGCTCATTTGTTGTTTAGACCGTAGGTGGCTGTTTTTTCCCTTTAGGCTCATGTCAGTAATTTACTCTGACACATCTGATATTGATGGAAATTAGTGTCGACCTCTGTACGCTGAATCTCTTTGAATTCTAGAGTAGACATTCCTGAGGGTAGCAACATGCTCTGCATCCCTCATAGATTATTTGTTTGTCAGATCTCAGAACTATATATTTAATAAGCACAGAATAATTCATACCTCAACTGCATGCACAAACAGAATTAATCTGCTTCAGTTGCCTGCGTGAATTTGTTTGAGGTCATGTGACATCCGTCTGCAGGGTTACTTTCCTGTTCGATGTCCTTAAGATACCTTCCTGGAAACATATAATGTGTGCATGCTAGCACTGAAAACTTTTGGATTCAGTTTTTTTATATCAATTTTTGACTAAGATATGACTAATTTGAACAAGACAAAGATATTGCATCATGGCCATCATTATAGTTGTGTTGATTGGCTGATAAGAAAATTATATGTCTTTAACATTGACTGGAGCCCTGCGCTGTGTATGACCTTTGACCTCAGAGGTACTTGTGACATTTTTCTTCAGGCTTTTCATATAGGAGGCTGTTTTCTATCTAAAACCTTTCTGGGTGATTCCAAATTTTTGAATGCCTAGTGTATTACTGAATCGATTAGATATAGAGTTTAATGCATATCAGATTGTTTGATGAATGCCTGTTGAATTGAAGCACACAATGTCAAGCAGGAAATGAATCTTCAGGTTGCCATCAATCTGCATTGTCACAGGCTACTGTATCTGAAAATCTCTCTCTCTCTCCGTGTGTGTGTGTGTGTGTGTGTGTGTGTGTATCTATGTAAAAATACTAAATTGGCCATTGAGGAATCTGTCTCATTCTGCAATCTAGGATGACACTGTAAGCCCTGATAATTTCATTCAATTAAAAAAAAAAAAAAANTAAAAAAAAAAAAAAGCCATGTAAGTCATCGCCCTGAAAAAGTTAAGTTATGCATCGTTGAACAAACATAAAAGTATATGTTCAATGAACCTAGGATTCTCAGTAGAAAAGCCTCAAATTTGTAGGTACAATGAACTAATGCTGCATGGTTAGAATAACTTTATTTGCTCTAGCAATGGGCAAAACTAAACTGACATAAGTTGATTCAACTCAAAAACTCTAATTGAATAAAAAAAAAAAAAAAAAAAANAAAAAAAAAAAAAAAAAAAACCCAAAAAGTACAACTAACTCAAAATCATTAGGTAATACATGGAATATGTTCACTTTTGGGTTCAATTAACTAATTTCTTTGAGTTCAAACAAAATCTGGGATTCCAGTGCACCGTTTTTGATTGAGGACCTAATATTTTCTGTGTGAATGATAGAAAATACATGGGAAAATACATAGAGGGACTGTTTCTAGCTCTGTAATTCCTCTTGATCTGTTTTCACAGTTCTCTCGACAGACTGCAGTGGGGGGAGTGACCTGACCATGTCGCCAGAGGAGAGCATCCCCATGCGAAGGTCCAGCACCCGGGAACAGGACCGCCGGAGCGGGGGGACGTGCTTCCTGCTCGCTGCTAGTGATTACACCTGTCCTGCAGACAGAGGGATTCGAAAAACAGGTAACTGTATGTGGAAACTCAAATGATTTCCAACATGACTGAGTGGATTTAAGTACATATTTTATGATATATTATACATATTATTATTTAAGTCATTTCATAAAGCAGATTATATTCTATAAAATGCATGCACTATGTTATCATTCTTAAATTCATGCTTGCTATTGTGCATTAAAACAGACTCATTTTGTTTCATTAGTTATCACTCATTAGATTTGGTTCCTCAAAGGGATTTTCTTTGGAACTTAGTTGTTTTGTGAGTACGACTGACTGGAATCTTATTTTAAAACTCTCAAAATTACAACAGCCGCTTATATAACAGGTACTTTTTTACATGAAAAATATAAGATTTGTTTTGTGAGGGTCAGAATAGATCTTAAAGGACCATACCAGTGGTTTTGCATATTTAAGCTCAATAATTAATATCTGCATAGACATTAGGTTGCTGACAACCATTTTACAAAATATAAAGCTGTATTTTAGTTTTCATGTTATTTTGCCAAATCCCATAATCTTTCAAAATCAAATGTGTTGACACACTCACCTTAAAATTCAATGTTTCGCCTGCTAATGCATATGTCTGAATGCAGAGTGGATGGTTATCTTTAATTTCTTGGCTAAAGTCATCTTCTCCTGGGACTATATTCCCTGGCGGAGATGTACATTTTCATCCATGCAGCTCCATGTTTGGATCAATTAAACAGCTACTTTGACAAAAAATTTAATAAATGTAGTGTTCACTGTGATGGATTACTTATCTGAAGTACATTTCAAGTCTCTACAAGTTGATATTAACAGCATATGGAATGAAATTAAACCAATGGCAGTCTGGAAGGCAGGAAAAATAATTCTAGTAGTAAGTTTTGGGAAATGGTTGTCAGTAATGTAATATGTTTCCGGGTTGTATATATTGGACTCAAACATGCAAACCCAACAGTATAATCCATTAAAAATAGTCAAAACATCAGTCTCCATCCTCATCAGTTGATCCGTATCTGTAGTGCCTGGAACACCAACATCCCTGGATGGGGGAAGGCAGTTTTTTCAGCCCTAGTCTGCAAAGGTAATGTAACCTGTGGATCTGGATGGCTGCTGCTGCTGAAGCTCTTAGCAGCGCAACACAACACTACTTTTCGGCAATTCTGAGGGTCAACAATGTCCACGCAGCTGACTCAGAACTGTTGCTTTACACACAATTTATTCATGTTTCCAAGGAAACACTTGAATAAATTTTGACTTTGCTGGCTGTTGCTAGGTTCATTGTCCATTGGCATTGCACAATTAAACAGCCCAGTGTAATGTCAGCTTTTAGGTGATGATACATTATTTGGTATTTCAGGTCAATGAGTATCAGTGTTGGAAAATTGCTGCAAAAGACAAACAGCAAAAAAAAAAAAAAAAAAAAAAAGATCCCTTTTACATTGCAATCTGTCAACAAATACGTTATCCAGATGAGGAAAAATATGCTGCAACCAGCTTGACAGAATTTAATACAGAAATACATTATTTCTGTAAAATATCTGAATGTCTCAGTCACTTTCTGACCTTATGAAAAAACATTTAAGCTCAACATATTGCATAAAATGTTTGTTGGCTTAATTCCTCCGTTTTATCTCAGCCATCTTGAAGCAATAATATTGTATTACACAGTAATGTGGAAATGTTAAGCCGAATTACATTCTATCAGATGTTAACTTCCTGTCCATAAAGCCATTGAAATGTCCTTTTTCTGCATCTTACTGCTGCACAGCCTCAAAATGCTATTTTACCCACTCAGCAGCAGGAAAATCTATATCTTACCAAGAGAGAGTGCAATGAGGTTTAAAATTGAACTCAAACTGCCTTTTCTGCATAATGAATATTACTGATTTTTCAAATCTATAATCAGATTACCATAATATTAGGTTGCTTTATTCCTATGCTTAAAATCACTCAGGAGCAAAAATTGAATTGATGTGCTGATGGATTTAATAATAATGGGTTTTCAGATAGTTTAGTGGGTTACACAACATACAGCCCAGATCGTCATGGTGGTCTCCCTCACAGCAGGGCACTTTGCGATGCTTGTTTTTTTCCATGTCGATGGGCATCCAGCTGAGCATCCGTCTCTGCTGTATCAGATGGCGGTTGCATTTGGAGCCACGCTGACGTTCATGCATTAAACATCAGATCCTCTTTACTCCCCGCTACCTGTTGGCACAGCCAGGCTGCTCCTTGTTCTGCCTGCTCTGCTGGTTCTGAAACAGCCCCGGTTAATTTGCACCCCTCCTCTCCGCGAAACAAATGGTGCTGTATGCAGTTTGGTAATGAGGACACGTTTCCATTAGCTGCTCCTCATCAGTGTTCACGCTAGCTAATTGGCATGCTCCACTAATGATCTGGCTGCTTTGGCTTGCTTGTTTATTTTGCGGCAAACAATTAAATGAAGATTTGTCTGAGCGCATCACATGCTGCATCTGTAGAGGTCTGAGCTGTTGTGGAGAGTGAAGCTGTTATATTCAAGATACGAGAAGATGATTTTGCATTCGTATCTAGTTTTAAAAAAATATATAAACTATATACATTTATACACTTGGCTGTCTGCCAGTATGTTTACATGTACCTAAAACTTTGATTATACTCAAATTAAAGCAATACATAGATTTTTATTTTTATTTTTTTATCATGTAAACATCACAGTTGGATTGAAATCAGCATAAACCAGCATTGGTTTACTCCAAAGTAGAGATCTAGAGTAAGTTATTGTAAATTGATTAAATGATCTGTCCTATAATTGGAATAAGCATAAAAACTGGAGTAAGCAAAGCATCATATATATATTTGGCAAACGACAAAATCCCATTAATTCCATTTGTGTTTATGTCTTGCTTGCATTTTTGCCTTAATCGAAGTGTATTTGCATGTAAACTTACTGTTTAACTTTTCTACATTTGAACTATGTGCCACACTGTCACTGAACAATAACAAGCATTTGTGAGATTTTATAGCAAATTTATGTTTTAATTAATTTGGTAAGAGGAAACTGATGATGATGATGATGCCATGACTTTAGATGAATTATTCTTCAGCACTGCTAGTTTGAAAATAACAGTGGCTCTAATTTGACTATTACTGCACTTTAGTCACTTAAAGGTGGAGCTGCACTGGATAACCTGATTGGTTGAGGCAGTGGGTGGACCTAGAGAATCAAAGTTAACTTAACATATCAAAGGAGAAACTGGTCAAAATGGCAATGATAAAAAAAAAAAAAATAGATTGTTTGGAAAATGGTTGGCAGTAATGTAACGTGTGGGTTGTATTTATTGAGGTCAAACACAAAATCACCAGTATGATTGTTTAACTTATTGTATATTTAGCAATTTAGTCACGTGGCATTCCAGTCTTTGATCCTGGTTGGATGGGTCGCTCAGGAACTAACTAGTGTCAGAAAGGAAACTGTGGATTAATTCTCCATCCACAGCAGCTCCACCTCAGAGAATCATTTAGCTAACTAAGACTGCGTTCAGGAAGTGTTCTGTGCATGCACTCACCATACAATGTCTTCCTGCTGCTGTCTCACTCCTGTCTCCTGTCTTGTCTCGGTTCACTCGGCTGGCTCGGACTCGGATCGTTGCCTGCCTGCCTGCCTGCCTGCCTGCCTTCCTGTGTGTATTCATGTCCTGTTCCTGCACCACCACAACCACCACCACCACCTCCACCACCANACTCCTCGCCTTCCCCCAGGCTCAGCCCCTCTGACTCCATCCAGCAGCCTCACACACCTGTAGGGCCTGGAGACCCCAATAACTGAAACTCTAGCCAAGCGACTGGCCACCACCACCACCTCTCTGTCGCACCCCCCATCTGAAGGCTATGAGAAATCCCGGAGCTTAAACAACATAGCTGGCATGGCTGGTAACGCCCTACGGTTGTCTCCTGTGACCTCACCCTACGGATCACCCTGCCCGCTGAGGCGTTCTCGATCCCCTATCCCCTCCATCCTGTGAGAAGTCAAGTTCTGGTCTGCTTTGTCCTAATGTAAACCAGCCCACGACCCCACATCCTACCACCAAAACAAGCCACCTCCCTTTGCTATTATAGTTGAACTCTATTTAAAGATAATGTGAATCGTGGTTAAGTATTTGTAACTAAGGCTGCTGTTAGTGGCAACATGAGAAAATCTTCCACTGTTCCCTGAAAGTAGATGTGCTTAGTCAATATCCTTAAGTACTTGTCAGTTGTCCCATGTCATTTGGACTTCCCTTGTTGTCGTACTTGGAGACTTGCAATAAAAGAAACTCTGGCTTCAGAAGTAGCAGCCATAACATTTAATAAGGAACATTAATAATCAGGGATATTAGATGTTGCTATATTTAGATACCTTGTGCTTCCAAAAACAAAAAAAAAAAAAAATNAAAAAAAAAAAAAAATGAGAGAGAGAGAGAGAGGTGTTCATTTTAACCTCATATGACTGTGATTTTGTCTTTAGTTTGCTCTTTTATTTTTGGGTTGGACATGGGAGGGAGGAAGGGGACGGGATGAAGAACTTGTCATGGGGACTGTGTTTTTACCCACGAAAGCACATGCACACGTTGTCACTTTTCACCTACTGCTGGGCCTGCTCATGTTTTTGCATGGATCATCCTGTAGCCATCATCTGCGAGTGTCGTGTGGCGGAGGGAGAAAGGACGAGGCAGGCAGAGGAGAGGCTTTTCCTTACGTTTTATTCTTTGGGGTGGAGGAGGAGGAGGAGGAGGAGGGAGTTGCACTAAACTTGTATTGTGTCTCATTGTGCCATTGGCTTCGCCTACAATCCGCCAAGGAGATTGAACGCTAAAAACACAGAAAGCCAACTGGGTGTTCATTTCTCTCTGCATGTGGGATATGCTTGCCTGCTGCTGTCTCCTATTAATTATTTCCCCTCCCTTCATGCTTTTACTTTAATGGAGTACCGCCAAAGCTGTTGCCAAGCTGAAGTATCTCTGGTTGTTTACTCACAGATAACTGCAAAGAGGTTGTCTTTACTGGTTTCACACAAGCAGAGAGCAGCGTTCTATCTTAATGGCTTTGGGGAAGGCGCCGCCATGGCGGAAAGGTAATTTTGTCCTTCTGAATGGGTGTGTGGATCAGATTTCAGTGCAGAACCCATTTGCTGTATTGGTCCTGAATTATGTGTTGGTTTCTTTGTGCATGCACTAAAAAAAAGGGGGATAATTCAGTAATCTTAAGAAGATATGAAGTATATAACTGCACAGACAGAGAACAAACACGTAGTCTTCATGGCACCATTGAAGGTGCTTCCTGTAGCATTTTAATCTCAGCAGATCATCACGTAACTGCATAAGTAACACAAAGCTCTTTTCCATTCCACTCTTTCAACTGCAGGACACTTTCTGTTATCAAAATGGGTTATTAATGGCTCTCAAAGGCCTGTTACAGTAAAATGCATGGAGAGGGAGATGGGGAAAGATGGGGAGATAGCAAAGAGGATGTAACAATATCCTCTTTGCAACAATGACAAGTGGATGCATGAGAAGCATTTAAATTTTGAGAAACTTTTCCAAAATTTGGTAATCTGCACAGTTGAAATCCAATCAAGTGATTCCACCATTTTTTAATGGAATCTGAAGAGTTACCTTCTCTGGCATGAGGACGAACCTGAAATCCCGCACAATTATATGCCTGCAAATCTCATATTAAACCAAAGCAGCCTTTTTGTTTTGTTGAAAGGCTTTGAAGTTTGTTATTGATAAGAGTTTTAAAGTTTCAAAGTCATAAATTTCAGCTCTGCACCTACAGGTGGGTTAGCAGACATTACCATGCAGCGATGTGCCTCACCCAACCCTACAGTATGTCTATACCAGGAGCACAAGGTTGCTTAGCAACTGGCTCCAGCTAGAAGCGTTTTACACATAGCTCGACAAAAGTCAAACAATTAAACAAGAATCTCTTG
Organism: Lucifuga dentata; assembly: GCA_014773175.1. Taxonomy (NCBI): domain Eukaryota; kingdom Metazoa; phylum Chordata; class Actinopteri; order Ophidiiformes; family Bythitidae; genus Lucifuga; species Lucifuga dentata. The sequence goes on from VXCM01004232.1 coordinate 76,307, forward strand.
GAAACATTTCATTTTGTCTGTGTACCAAATTACTGAATCATCCCCTCCAAGTCTTTGCAATATACAGTAGAGCTTTTATACTGTAAGATGTGTGCTCAGAACACCACAGATTAGTACTATGTTCTTATTTCTATTGTCTGGAGCTTTTGTGCATATATTGAAAGTAGAGAGAGTGTGCATATCAGTTCTTCTGAAGTGATGCTCAACAGCGACAGATGCATTTCTGATATTTAGAGATGTGACCTGTTTATATTTTATTTAGACAATTCATTTCCTATTTGAGTGACGGTGGGATAAGACTGTCATCAGTGTGAGGAGCGAATGCAGATGCCATGTGGAGCTATAAGCCACTCCTACAGGACAATATCGACGGAGACGGACGGAGAAGCCATTGACTAACAGCTGTCCAGCCCATGGCTCAGCAAACGGGAGAGGAACTTTATGATCAAAGGAAATTCAGGAAATCTGAGAATTTGATAAGCATTTAATTTTCCTGATTTTTTTTTCCTACTTTGAAATTGAGCCAAACTGGCAAACTGGAAAAAAAAAGAAAAAAAAAAATACAAGAGAAAGAAAACTGGACAAGTCCTTAAAAAAAGACTTGCTACTGTATAGACATTGTTCATGTAAATAACACAACAGCACAGCACATCTGGGCCGAGCGGCTCTGTCCACTCACCTTTCTTATGATGGTGAGACAGTTAACAAAGTTATTGGTTGCTAAGTTGCTCCGTAACACTCAACGTCAATCACTTTTCTTGCTGTGGTATCTCTCCTCGCAATAAGTGTATTAAGATGTATCAGTTGAGGCCCTTTGTGTTCTAAAAATGGAGTGTATCATATATGAAAATTTACATACAGTATATACAGTATAGAGAGACAAACGTGCTAAGTTGAATAAATGTGGCATTATAGTCATCATTGCTTTTGTTTCTCTTGGTAATTTTCAGTAGGTTAATTGCTCTGCTGTGTGTTTATGTGTGTATCCTAAAACTCCAGGGTAAGATGTGCAGTTTGGAAAGTCATGTCAGCGGAGATTAAGTGTACTTTATGCTCTCACTCTTCCATACAGACGAATGAGAGAGTCCCCCATGATGCAGTCGCCATTTTAGAAGTCCCTGTCTTGCATTTAACGTGCAACTACCCTGCATTAGTGCTGCAGACGTTTTCACAAACCAAATTATTCCCGTTACACCATTCCTTGTAACTTCTGGTGGATAAAAAATAAAAAAAAAATAAAAAAAAAACAGCATAACTTGATTCTTCCAAATATTTCCCCTGCTGGGGATGGCAAAGTGTAGCAGTATTTTATCAAGTAAAAAGCGGGACTTCTAGAGTGGCTCCATCTGCATGGTAGCAATCCCGTGTACCCCATAAGCAGATCGAATTCACAATAAGCACCCCAAAAAAAAAAACAAAAAAAAAATCGCCGATCCACACTGTGATTTCAGCAACCCATTAAATCTAGAAGAAGATGGTAAAAGTCCACAAGAAAATGATGAAAATGCAGCAACAAAGCCTGAGAGAGAGGATTGGCATGAGTCAGGTCAGCACCGCTCATGTTTTATGTTAGTTGAGACTTGCACAGTAGTTGGCTAGCTGTCAAGTGTCGCCCTGTACCCACAATCCTCCTGGTGTAGTACACATGCTGCTTTACTCTTTGAATTGACAAAGGAGTACTGTTCTTTGTGTATTTTTAGGACAATGTTGTAACTTGAAAAGGTGTTTATTTTTTGAATTCAGAACATGTATTTTTGTGTCTGATGTTGAGTACATTGCTCTTACCTGTAAAAGTCATGGTAGTCCGATGCTGTGCTTCTCCACCGTGTCCTCAAACTGTTGGGCTTTTGATCCAAGTTCATGTTTTCTATGTTTTACTGTGAGGAAAAATTCTAGTTTGAAGTCTGTATTTGTGGAGCCTTTTGTTGGCATTCTAAAGTGCATGCTGAAAAAAAACCCATTATGTCAAATTGTTAAAAAAAAAAAAAAAAAAAAAAGATATCACGTTGAAAATGATGTGTATAGCGTAAAAGTAAATGCTATGTGAGAGATTCACATAAACTATTTATCTTTTAACTGGTGTTGTCTTTTTTTCATGCATGACATGAATGATCATTTATCATGCACCAACATTTCATTTCATCGTTACCCCCACACATTCATGCAGATAATGGTTGCCCCCCCTCCCCCCAACTTCCTGTGTTGCCTGTTCATTCTTCAACTCACGTCCAGCAATCAGTGCCGCTTGGTGCACTGTATCTCTGAGACATCCCAACTATCTTTACTCCCGTCACCATAGAAACAGCCACAGACATGCCAAGGAGATGTAAACAGCCAAGAATGGGAGGGCAGTTTTGAAGACAGGATTCCCCCAGCCATCCACCCATCCTCCAACCCCCTGCACGAGGGTGTTCAATACCAGCTGCTGCAATTCCAAAATGCCGAATTCGTGATGATGGAATTTGCATTAGAGAATTTGCATTTTGAACTTTTCAGCTTCTCAATTACAGAAAACACAAAGAAACACACATTTCATCCAGAAAATAACAGGTGTATAATTACATTATAAAATAACTTTGAAAGACTTGAAGGTGACGGTAGAGGAAAGCTCATCAGATGTCCACAGTGGAAAAGGTTCATCTTGCGATAAGCATGAATGTGTTCAGGAAATATATTGGCAATAGAGGGTGGAGGTCACCAAAATATAACAAATCATCCTCAGAGGACAGAAAATGTATGAACATCTTACCAGTTAGACCAGCATTAGCCTACATGACTTCAGAAATTATGAGTTCAGACCAGGTACCCAAATTGCAAGATCTCTCACCTGGGAGGAGACGATCAATACCAGACTGAAATTGATGCTCACAAAACCTCATGAGAAGCTAAAACAGCAAAAAATAATCACTATGATTATTCAATTCATTAGGATTCTTTTCACGATTTTAGGCAGAGAAAAAGAAGAAAAAGAGGCAGAAAGCCATGATGTTTTTGCTTTGGTTGCTTTTGCCTCCTGTCACTCTCATTGGCTATTGCTCTTTGACGTTCTAGAGCCGTGTTGTAAATCAGCTCAGACTAGAAGAGAAGAGAATCTAATTTTACACTGATAATTGGCTACAAGATCATTTCAGATGTGTTTGGACTTAATGAGTGTCAAGACAGGCATGAGCAGCAATTTATCTCCAACCTGACTCCCCCCCCCCAGATCAGAAAACACGCCATCAGATGCTGGGACAGCTGGACCAGCTATCTTGATTTTTTTAAATTAAATTTTGACTGACCAACAAACTTTAGGTGAAAACTAAATGAAAATTAACTTCCATCCATCCATCCATCCATCCATTCATTATCCTCCGCTTATCCGGGTCAGGGTCGTGAAGGCAGCAGACTAAGCAGCCTGGCCCACACTTCCCTGTCTCCGGCCAGGCCCTCTAACTCCTCCTGGGGGGGGCTCCAAGGTGTCCCCAAGTCAGCTGGTAGATATAATCCCTCCAGCATGTCCTGGGACTTCTTCCCAGTTGGTCACGCCTGGAAGACCTTCCTAAGGAGACGACCAGGGGGCATCCTTACTAGGTGCCCAAACCCCCTCAACTGACTCCTTTCGATGCAGAGGAGCAGCAACTCCAAACATGATAAAGTTACTGAAATTGAAATGACATCGAAAATTGCACAATAAAGGGGGAACAAAGAGAAAATAAAAGGGTTAAACTAACAGGGTTAATGGCGACCTCTCACCGGAGACACTTGTGATAGAAAACGACACTCTGATGCATCACATCATATGACACTGGTTGTTATTAACTTTTGTGTGAATGCAAGCAAGATGCTGGGCCTGACGCTGTGGCATTTAAATCCCAATAAGTGTCATGTAATGAGATTGGCGTAGATGAGTCAGGGCAGTAGAGTGGGGGCTCCGTTTCCAGGCTTTGTTTCAGGTGTACTCAAAAAGCCACAGGAACTCTCTAAATTACTCATGCTGACATCGAGCCCGTTATTGACAACCATAAGGGCAGTGCGTAGTGGCGTGTGCTGAGTGCGGGAACACACAAGGGCTGCAAAACATGTAATACCAGCATCGGCTCTGGGCAACAAAAGAAATGAATTTTAAAAAAGCAGCAGAGATGAGATGAGGAAAGACGCTCCAACTGCAGCAGGAAGTGAGTCTCCACATGAGAAGCCACTCCGCTACTGTAAGTATGTATATAGATGTATAATCCTTCATAAATGAAAGGATTTGATTCACAAAGTGCCACATGACACCTGAAAACACTCCAATAGTCTCAAATCACCTTTATTTCTAATGGGTATCGATCAAGTTCTATAAACACAGATTTCTTTCATATTCTATAAACCATATGTGTGAATGTTTGTCTGCAAAGGTTTTGTTTCGTGCTGGCTGTGCAGTCTGGCAGGAGATGACCAAGGTATCACTGGGACTATAAATATCAGAAATAACTGCAATCTGATACAATCCAACAGTCCTGCAATACAAGGGACGAATGATAAGTTCTGAGCCTAGCAAAGAAAGATTTACCTACACATTCTCATACAATCTTCCAGTGATGCTGTAATTGATTTTATCCAGGTTTCATTTCTTGGCCGTCCATTCAAAAAATCCTCTACATCTGAGACAAAAATGCTACTACGCTCAAAGTTTAACCACATTCAACTTTGACCTTTCCCACACACACAACCAATGAGAGAATTGTTGTAACATAAGCAGAAGCAACACAACAATGAGGAGAAGTTAATCATTTTGACTCTTTGTGGTTAGGGTCTATGGAGCTATCTTTCTTATCTTAAATGTCAATCTCATAAAATGCAAAACTCTAAAGTTGAGAATTTAGGGTTTCCTTCACCAATTTAATGTGTCAGTTTCAGTAAATGAAGCAGCATAAAACATGCCTCTTAAATATGAAGCAGCTTATTAACTTGTTAATTTCCACTGGCTGTTACCTGTGACACACCTCACAACAATGCTGTCTTAATGGTTAGCGTAGGGGAAGCTTTATGAATGAGCTTCAATTGTTGAATTTAGTGATGCTGTGTAGCTATGAATGTTTTTGCATGAATTCCACCTCTTGTATGGGCACCTGTAAAGTCTCAATGATGAGAAGAGTGAGAGCAAGAGAGAGGGGAGTATTAAATATTTTACATCAGACATACCAGAGCGAAGCCTCTTATCCAGCTCAGCTGCCTCCATGTCATTACACAGACAGAGATCATAGGCAGCGAGCACCCAGTGGCACGTTAATGAGCCAGTGGAGGTAAGGTAAGCCTGTGCACACATTGCAACACACGCTGAGAGCAGCAAACATATCAGCAAACTAAGTTTAGCCAGGTGGTTTCGATCTCTTCGAGGTTGGTGAGCTTTTACCTGTCAACATGTTAAAGCTCCTGCATGGTAACTAACACACCTTTGACACCTCTGAGGCTTTTTCAGGGTCTGTGATTTTAATGATGCTCAAGCTCAGTGTTATGAAATGTGGAAATACATGGTAAAGGTGGCAAGTTTAAGCATTTCACTACCTGCAGAGGGATTTCTGGTGACATAGCACAACCTGGCAGCCATATTGGAGGTCTACTGTTATTATTTAGAGGCAGAAGCTGGAATCAGCCAGTTAGATTATCATTTTACCTTATTGGAAGTGAATAAACCTGCTTTACTTAGAATCTCTTTTTGACTAACCAACTCATTTCATCACTGTTAACATTATCACATAATATTTAGATAATGTTAATGAGGACACTTTTTGCTTCTTCTAGGGCCCTACAAAAAAGTTTGGGTTGCACCTTCGCACACAAATCATAACCCAAATGATCTGCGATGTGATAAAAAAAAATCATATTGTGATTGTTGTCACACCTATCACGATTGCGATTTGAACTATAATTGTGACAAACATCCAAGCAGGTGTAGCTGAATTAAGACAGGCACAAGAACAATGAGTGCTGTCGGTGACAAACTTTATTTACACCAAAACTGATTGTAAATTACTCTACAGCTGTCAACCGAGGCTCCCCTAATTATCATTGATTGGATTATTAAAGAAACAACCAAAGATGCTCAACAACCCAGTTAGAAGACAGTCAAACAACAGCATTGCACAGAAAGTAGGGATGAAGTTTGGTGTAAGTAAGAACAACCAATGAACAGTGGAGAATCCTGGAAGCCAACAAGGCCTCCAAAGCACTTCACCTATCTAAGCAAAATAATCAATGTTCAATGTGCAAGGAGGAACTGATGCCGACGTGAAAGCTGCTGCTTAATTTAAAAAGCTGTATAAATAAATATGGTTTAAAATTTAGTGAAAATTTGTGGTAATGACTTCTCTAAAAGTTAATTGAGGTCAGGTGTTTGAATCAAGGAGGTGCAGAAGCCCAGCTGTTTAAAAAGGCGCACAAAGTCTGGTTGCTGACAGATTCTGGTCTTTGTTCACCATGACCTACTTAAAATAAACTTCATAGGATCTTAGTAGAATAATTGTAGAGAGGCTTGAAGCTGGAAAAAAAGGTACAAAAACATTTCTCAAGACCTATAAGACAAATTTAGTTACTACTCTTCCTTGAAGTGAATGTCCTGCAAAGATCAAGGCAAATACAAGGCTAAATGACTAACAGCTAAGTAAGGGAACGCAATTTGTTTCACCAACTGAAGTAGAAACACCTGGATGAATACAGAGATAGTCAAAGTCAGGTGAGGAGGAGCGCCAGTATTTGTCGTTACCTCTTATTGTCTTTGGTGCTTTTGCCAACCCAGCATTCCCATAATAAGTTTTCACATAAAATTTCTTCTAATTGCATTCTGGATTCTGATGCCCTGTAAGTTTTTGTAGATTTCCCTTGTTTTTGTAGTTATCGGTTATTTAAGTAGCAAATAAGGTCTATCTATGAAACTAATGGCGATAGCAAAGGGTTATAAAGCAACAAATTTTTAATTTTGATAGTAAAACCAAAAGAGATTTTCTGTGTCATAAGCATCTTTGAATATTGCTGCTGTACAGTTGAAGTAATGTGCTAATGTTGCCAGACATCCCCTTAATGGATTTGGACTAAAACATTAAACACCACGTGAGCCTCTAGGTTTTGTTGTTTATTTGTGTTGAGTGGTGCATTCAGATGCCAAATTACTGAGAGAACACTGTAAATGTCTGATAGTCGGCTATTCGAAGCCTGTCTCTTTGCATTCAAGACTTCGCTGACTCTCGACTGATGTATAATTAACAGATAACATTTAAAATCCAATACACTAAAATGGAATGAGAAGGTAAATAACCACAGCGAACCTCTGCTTCATCGTTAATAATGAAATGTGATTGAGGAGCTTCATCTGTATGCATAGGAGTGGTGGAGATGTAGCTATGGCTGATTGCATACATAAAGAAAACACACAGAAATGAGGCGATTTGCTGTACATCAACACTGAGCATGAATTGAATTATTAGTTTAAAAAAAATCCATTTTCCATGGTTGCATTTTCAGCAGTGTAATTTATGACACAGAGCATTTATGGAGTCCATGAAGTAACGGGCAATTATGCTGTCATCTATTATAGAGTCTCCTGCAATGGACCACGCAGGAACAGCAATGTTCAACATGCCAAAGCTGGAAATTGTGAGTGTGTGATGAAATTAGGTGAAATCATTCTCTACAGGGTCGATGTCATTTATTTAATCTGATGTGTCATTTAATTCTTTTGTTCTTTCAATGATATTTCAGAAGCATACTATTTTCTCTGCATGACTGGGTTTTTGTTGGCTGACACGACACTCAACATAACAGGTAGGATGAAGGAGCCCGAACAGCAGGAGCCTCGAGTTGGTAGGTTACCGATTAATTCATTTGAAAACTTCTGCGTTATGCAATATTCTTTAGACCCTAAAAGTTAACTTGCATATGGCAATAAAGGAATCAGTGTACTGAGTAAAACTTGCTAGCAAAGTCGCTTTAATCAAAGCAGCAATGGCCTAAATCTGAAAGGTCTTAAGATGCAGTTCCTCTAGTGGCCACTAGAGGCTGGCTGACTATATTGACCCAAATGGAATATCCCCCAACTTTTACACAAGTTACTGTTTCACTTGCTAAATTTCAGTACAATGTACATTCAGTACATTTCAGTATATTGTGATAACAATTTTTACAACATTTTAATAGTGGTAATTAATAAAAAAAAAATCATGAACTACACAACATCACACTACAAGCGCTGCGATAACTAAAGCTCATTGATAAAGCTTCCCTTCATCAATGCATCATCATCCCATTACCGCTGTTTTAAGGTGTGTCTCAGGTAAAAGCCAATTAAGATCTGTATGTTAATGAGTAGCTTCATACTTCAGAGCCACACTTTATTTTGCTTCATCTGGTGTGAAAGCAAAATTAGCTTTAGAGCTCTGCATGATTGACACTAAAACAGGAGAGATACAAGATGGAGGTAATGGAGGTACTACTGGGAGTCTCAATGCATGGGGGTGGGGGGGGGGGGGGNGTTCGGGGAGGTGTGTGTGTATTTGTGTGTGTGTGTGTAAGAGCAAGAGAGATATGTAAAAGTTGGACTGTACTACTGCTTTTTGTGTTACAGCAGCATTTTTTTTCCATGTGTGGGAGACAATCAGTAAGGATCATTAGGAAATAGATATTTAATAAAGAATTAAAGGTGTGGTGAGATGTAATTCACAGAATCCATTTTTACTGCTGTTAATTATCTGCTGGATTATTGCCACAGGCATCTAAGAGATAAATTCTAACGTTCTCAATAGCAGTTGGAGTCTTATGCTGGGTTAAAGTACGGCACTAATTACAGCAGCGAGGACCCACACCCCCCTCTGAATGCTGAATAATTCAGTTGGCTGTAATTGAAATGCAGCCCAACAGCCAGAAAGGTAGCCACTAACTGGAAGGCTGTTCCTTATGCAAACTTACAGTATGTCTTTTTTTTCTCTTTTCTTTTTTTTTTTTTTTTTTTNTTTTTTACTCTAATTGTCTCGCTTAAGCACTTTCTTCACCTCATGTATCTGCACTTAATGAGCGTCTCTTGTGCTGCTAAATGCAGGAAAGAAAATGCAGAGCCATTTTCTCCAGCGAAATACATGCAAAAATGTTGATAAAATAGACATTCAAATGATATTTTCTTCATGTCAGCTTGTGTGTGTTTTATTTTTTAAGTAAAACAGTCATTTTCTATTTAGCCAGTTGAGATTTCTAAAGCATTTATATTTTTTATTTTATCTATATTAATTTGTTTGTACAATTTGTTTACTTGTCTTTGGTCATCCTTCTCATTAATGTTGTCTTATGTTGCTGTGGTCTTCCTGTCTTTAAAGGAACATACTGGTGATTTTGGAGATTTCAGTCCAATAAATACAACAGCGCAGACACTGCCAACCATTTTCCAAAAGTCCATATTGGAGCAGTATATTTTCACATTGTTTTCCCTACCTTCCAGGCAACCATTGTAGTTCATTTCAGTATGTTATAAAACCAACGTGTAGAGACTTGAAACGTTTTTGATATAAGTAATCCATCAAACCGAACTTGGCATCTATTAAATTTTTTGTCAAAATTACATAATTTAACCTATGCAACACAGAGCTACTTGGAAGAAAATATATGTCTCCACCTCCAGGAAAAAACTGCTTTTTTTTTTTTTTTTTTGNTTTTTTTTTTTTTTTTTGAGAAATTAAAATGACCATGTCTTCTACAATCATGTTTAAGTGTTACTGTGTGAAACATTGAATTTTAAGGTGTGTGTGTATCACCTGGACTTTTGATTTTGAAAGATTAGGGTACGGCTTACATCTCAGATGAACAGAGTATGATGACCAGAGGAAACGCGGGTTGGATGACATCCACATGCGGAGCAGATTTATGCCTAATGACATCACAACAGACACAGAGAGTTACAAATTAAATAAATACATGAATAATGCTGATGACAAGAATTGCTTCCCTTCAGAGGAGATTCTGCATTTTCATAAACGGACTCTCAAGCAGACATGAGACAAATGCAGCTATATGAATGTGTGTATGTGGGTAATGTATGAATGTGTGTGTACATGTGTTCTTGTGTGTGTGGAAGGATGGAAGTTATTGATCTTTAGGCGCCAGGAAACCCTGTTCTCCCATTTCCACTGTAATGAAACATAATCGCTTTGAGAGTGGCAACTTTAGCTTTTAGATGATCAGTGCCTCTCCAGTTGGCACTGAGTCAGTGTGTGTGTGTGTGTGTGTGTGTGTGTTGAATGTGGATACATGAAGACAGAGAAATGGAACAAAGAGTTTCCTCTTTGTCTGCTAAATATGACATTTGGGGAAGTGTAGGATGTCGTGGATAACTTTAGCTTTTAGGGGCTTTTTGGGTAAGCTTTTGTTAACATTTTATCAAAATTGCATTCCACACCTATAAATAAGAATATCTCAGGTTAACGTTGGACTCTAATTACCACAAGTTACATTTTCAATGAGTATGTGGGACTTAATAGCTCAAAATGAAAGATCACATTCATGTACCAAACACTATAGCTGAGAATATCAGTGTAGAGAGAGAGAGTGAGAGAGAGAGAGAGAGAGAGAAAGAGAGAGAGATCTTTTAACGAATTATCTCAACTGGCATTTACTCACCCTGTCAGCCACTGTCTGAGCAAACAGGAAGGAGGGAGAGAAAAAGCCACTTTGAGCCTGCAGACTGACCACAGCTGGCAGGTAGAGCTGTAAAAACAACAACAACAAAAAACTTACACCCCTTTATTGAAACAGACACAGAACCAAAAAAAAAAGAAAGNCAACAACAACAAAAAACTTACACCCCTTTATTGAAACAGACACAGAACCAAAAAAAAAAGAAAGAAATCACTGGGCAATTTAGCCATCTACTGCTGCTGGTGAGGAGCAAAGCACAGCAAGCGGCACACAGTTATTATCTGATGTGCTACATACCAAGCTACTGTTCCTCTGCTTTCGCTTTCTTTCCAGAGGCCATTAAGACAGAAAGCCAGTCTTGCTACTTCCTGGCAATAAAACATGAATTCATAGACATCATTTAGAGGCTGTGTCTCATTTACTGATGTGGCTGTGTTCAGATCGGCGGCTTTAAGTGCAAAGCAAAACTGGGAACATCATTAGGAACAAAGAGAAAGAGCTCAAAGGGTGCAAGGAGCCTTACATCATTGTTGTTGCTAAGCAACACAAATTTCAACAACCTGCAAGCAATCTAATTAGTGTTAGTCAGCTAACCTGTAGAGAAAAAGGTTAATAAAACTGCTGGAAAGTAAACAGAAGTTTAGAGCATATCTATCTAGAGTGGGTTTAAAGGAGTAGTTCACCCAAAACACAATATACCTATTGTTCAATCTGTCCTTCCATATGGTTTTGTGGTTTAATCCAGCCAAATCCAGACTGGTTATTATACTTAGGGTTAAAGGACCAACCGGTGATTTTACATGTTTAAGCCCAATAAATACTACCCGCATACACAATACCTTACTGACATTTTTCTTAACATAAAACTGTATTTTAGTTTGAGTTATATTCCCTGGCGGAGACGTGTATTGTCTTCTGTGCAGCTCCATGTTGGAACAGTTAAATAAAGTTACTTCAACAAAAAAACTTAATAGACATCGTGTTTGCTGGATTGGATTACTTATTTCAAGCACATTACAAATCTTTAAAAGTTTAGTTTTATAGTGTACTGGAATAAAATGAAAGCAGTGGCAATGGGGTTGTACAAAAAATTTAAGGTTAAGGAAAATGTTTTTTCCTGTAGATTGGATGAACTACTCCTTTAAATTTGAATGATTCTGAGATAGCTTTTCCTTATTGAATTTCTTTATGAAGATAATCTCTGGTTTCAAAACACTGATTGATTCATGTGAGGCAGCATTTTTTCCTGCCAGAAACAGAATAGATAGAAATGACGGTATAATGAAATGCTTCATCTTGATGCTGCTTCTGCAGGCGAAGGCTTGAGCGAGCAGCATCGTTCCCCTGCACTGAAGGTCATTCTGGATCCATTTTTCTTTTCAGTCTCTAATAAGCAGAGCAGCACTATTTCTATTCAGCACTGTGAATAAGTGAAAGAGGCGTGATAAAGCCATGGTCTCGAACATGTTCTGCCGTGTGTCCTCCAGCAGCTTACAAACTGCATTCATCCATTTTCCCACTGCAAAATACACACACACACCAGCAGATCATTCTCAGTCCTGATTTATATGTGTTGCACTTACCTGACTTGTAGTTCTGTTAATGATTCCTGCTATAATAATGACCTTCTCATATTTATTCTCACATTAATTACCCCTTGTTTTTAATTTCCCCTCCTGAAATCAATAAAGTTTATCTTATTTTATCTTATATCAATACTCTGAGCTCCCGCTTTATTACAATCTCCATCTCTTTGCAGTAAAAAAAAGCATACCCCTTTGAGTTTGAGTCTCCTTCATTCCCTGTCACCTGGCATGTCGACACCAACTGTTAAAGGATCACATTAGAATTGTTTTTCCTACCTTCCAGATTGCCATTGGTTTCAATTCATTCCAGTACTCCATTAAAATCAGCTGTAAAGACTTGAAACACACTTGAGATACATAATCCATCACAGCGATTAGATTTCTTTTTTTTCTTTTTTTTTTTTTTTTTNTTTTTTTTTTTTTTTTGTGTAAGTAACTTTATTTAACTGATCCAACACAGAGATGCACTAGATTCTCCACCAGAGAATACAGTCCCAGGAGAAGACGGCTTTTACCGAGAAATTAATACGACCATGCCTTCTACAATCATGTATAAGTGTTAGAAGCCAAAACATTGAATTTTAAAGTGAGTGTATCACCTGATCTTTGATTTTGAAAGATGGCGTTAGATATAAATTAACAAAATTTCAGAGCAAAATAACTTAATTTCAACTAAATTGCACCAGGGGAGAGACGGAGAGAAATGGGAGGGGGGAGAGACAAACAAGAAAAGAGAATGACATAGAACACACACATATACACCCCTTCTCTGTAAATAAATGAGAGTTTGCAGAAGATTGGACACACATTTAGCTTTTTCGGACATGCATGTGTGCTGGCATGTCTCTTATATATGTGCAGCCACGTTTATAAGAAGAAATGTGGTCAGAAGAAAAGGTCAGTTTATTTCTGAAACTATGAGTTTCTGGGATGTGTGTGCTGTAGGTTTTAGGATAACATGCACATGAAACACACAAACGTGTTTCAAAGGTCAATTTACTGTGAATGACACATTGACTAAACGAGCCTCCGTCTAATTAAACAGCTCCTATAGCAGCTTGGTATTGATCTGAGATGAAAACTGTTGACACTAGATTAGATTAGATAAATTTTGGAACTAATCCGTCAGCACTTTATCCAAATGTGTAATGTGTGTGTTTTTTCCCCTCTTTTACTCTGAGATCAGCATTCAAGCAAGACATTACAAAAACCTCAATGTTTGCAAAGTCAAATAGCTCGTCCCCATCAAGCGCCTCATAAACTGACTTAGCTAATGTTACAGTGAGGATGTTTTACAAATTACTGATTTCATTTCCATCCCTCAGACGGCTTTATCCTTTGTTTTATCACCTCCAACGGACAGATCAGGCAAGGTAATTACTCCCATTAGCCCCTTTTCACCTGCTCTAATAGTCACGATTCATTAAGCTTATCAGTTTATTAATCCACATGTAATTAAGTGCCGAGGACCTGCAGGGTCCCGCTTAACAAAAGGAATATCACCTCTCCTGTTATCAGGCGGTCACATTCACGGAGAATGACCCTACATCTTCGCTTGGTTTGCCACTTCAGCAAATTCAGACACGTTTGCCACCCTCAAACATTCACATTAACATTTTTTACTTGGTTGTCATCAAGTAAATCATTAAGAAATAAACTAAAATTGCAACATAATACTTACATCAACTACAATTTTAATTTCCTTCAGAATGATTTTTTTTTTTTTTTTTTTTGGTCATCATTAGGTCATCATTAGATTACTGTCAGAAACTCATTTTAAGTTACAATTAAATGTTTCTTGAATGGCAGTGGAAGAAGAAATCATCTTCATCGTCCTCTTCTCCTCCATCATACTATAGTATCACATTTAGGGTACGTTCCAATGCTCTCAATTGTCTCCTCGTTTCCTTCACTTGCCTTGTTTCTTTGCATCCTCTTTGCCCACTAAAGATGTGAGGAAAAGATATAAGGAATGAGGAACTGAGGAAAAATTTCATACATAGTGTTCGCTGTGGTGGATTATGTATCTCAAGCACGTTTCAAGTCGCCAGAAGTTGATTTTAACAGTTTCCTGGAAAAAACTGAGACCAGTGGCAGTCTGGAAGGTAGGAAAAACAGTTCTAATATTTACCACTCCAGTAGTTTGTTTTGGAAAATAGTTGTCAGTAATGTAACATTTATGCGGGTTGTGTGTAATGGGACAAACATGCAAAGTCACTGCTATTGTCGGTTAATATTTAATGATATCCTGCTTTGCTGCCTTGTATGAAACCTGAAACACAAAACAGCAGCAAAGACATTGGAAATAAGTCTTCAGACCTCTTTGTTATCTTATTCTACCCAAATGAATTGTGCCAAGGTGGAAAACGTAGTCAGTCATTAGAAAAGTGTTGTGGCTTCTGAAAAGTTTGCAGAGTTTCAGATCAGGAAGCAGGAAGCCTCAGCTGTCTATCAAGGCTTTTAAATTTATTGTGTTTTAAATCCTTTAGCTCGGTTTATAGATTCAAAACACTCAAGTTGTTATTATTCAGGCAGGGCAGATTTGAAATAGCATGAGCACCGAGCAGCTGGTTCTCCAGCCAATATCAAAAAGTTTTTCGAAGTAAATCACTTTCATTCATTTTCCATTTGCTTTTAGAAACCAGAGCCATCTTTGCAGCATTTAGAATGAAACTTTTTCTTTTTGCCCATCAGAACAGAGTCATCACCACAAACAGAGACCTTGGCTATTCTGCTTTTGAGATGCCACCATTTTAGCACTGTGATTCACCTCTATGCCTGTTGCCAAGCAACTCCTGACACTTTAGGGATGCAGAGCGAATGCTCCTGCATTCGCTCTGCATCCCTAAATTTTTTTAAATGATTGATGATTAAAATTTTTTTTAAATGATTATTCATTATTAAAAGTAATTTTCATAATTTTTTTCACAAATTTCCCAGTTTAAAAACTGGCAAATTTGTGAGTTTTTAAACTGGAAAATTTGCTTTTTTTTTTTTTTTTTTTTTTNTTTTTGCAAGTACATGACCTTATTAAATTATACTTTTCCATCGGATTTAGCAATAAAGAAATACTTATACTAAAATACTTGTATTTATAATAAATATCAGTTGATGGTCCTGTGCTGTTTCCATGGGCTTCAGGCCTGTGTTTAAAGATGTCTTGTACCTGAACGGAACAAAGTGGATGCTCCATCAGTTGTCACCAGGGTTGTGAACTGAAGTGAGGAGAAAAGGAAGTGTTCTTTGCCGACTTGAAGAGCAATTTAAAGTAAAAGGATCACAAGGCATGTTTCTCTGTTTGGCTTTAAGCAGGTCAACTGTATTTTGTCTAATTAGTCTAATGAGTCTAATTATCCTCTGTTCTGACTGTCCTCAAGTTGGATCTTTTTTTTCTTTTACATAAATTTGCACTCAAGATTAAACATTAAACTGGTTTGGTGTTTCTTCACTCATCCATTAGTTACTCTTAATTGTAAAAATTTATCTGGTTGTGTCTTCTTTTCTTTTCAAATGTTCAATCTGTCAATATAACAGAATAAAAAGTCTGTAAGTTTGAAAAAATATGTTGACGTCAAAGTGAAGCAACTGTATGCTGTCAATTAGAAAAGGTCTTTATCTTGCATCCATGGAGACTGTGACATATTTGAGTTGTTAACCTTCAGCTGAAGGTGTCAAGATTTTCTTAACAGCACAAAGATTTCTCCTTGGAGCTTTGAGCAGAATTTCAGCCATAGAAAATGTTGTCTTTTCATTGCATGAACTCCACAGAGCTGCTGAAAAGAAGTCCTTCCACTCATTCTCCCATGCAAGCACATGCTCACAGTGTAAATCTGTCTTTTCAAAGTAAAAACGGCTGTGGGAGGATTTGGTAGGGCATCGGTTTGGTACAAGATAAGACATGAGACAAACGATTGTCCTCAGTGTCATAAGAAGTGATGGATGAGACACTCAAATATCTGACCTGAGCTGATCAATCAGGTTAAAAGACAAAGTTGTGGCTGATAATTTGTCATTCAAAATGAAGAAATATCATTCATCACTTCATCTGACAACTGCAGAACAATGGTTTTGAGTATTTCAAGATACTTAGGGCATGATTCATAAAGACGGTGCCAGACTTAGCATGTCAATAAGGGCAAATATCGTCACAAGACCACGTTCCCTCATTCAGAAATCCCTGTGTTTGCCTTGAAAGAGGCGCTGTGGTAATTCCTTATTTACATGTCAGGGAAGCGTTTCATTAAACACACTGACACACAAAAGTTTCAGTTTTAGACTCACATGTGTTAGTGATCAAATTTGATAGATAAGTCCAGTCAGCTCCTCAGTTTATGTCAAGAGTGAGTTTTGATCAGATCTCGCACAAATTCTACTGGCAATGCGTCTTTTCCTCAAGCCTTGTCCTCTCTGCTCTGCATTTCTCTCTCTCTCTCTCTCTCTCTCTGTCTCTCTCTCTCTCTCTCTCTTTCTCTCTCTGTCTCACATACACACATAACACACACACACGGAGAGTAATGTGTCAATCTATTGCAAATCTCAGTGTCGAGAGCTCTAGAACAGAATTTAGATACTTTGCTGATTTAACATGTCAATTTCGCTTTAAAACCGGATGAAGCAGCAAATAGCATGAGTCTTAATATGAAGCAGATCATTAATATGCCAGTCTCCATTGGCTTTTACCTGTGACACCATTTACAACATCGTTACCTTAATGGGACACCGATTAACGTAAGGGAAGCTTTATAAATGAGCTTCAATTATCGCGCTGTTTTGATTTCAAATCTTTTCCTTCTTTAAAATTCACTCATCTGGCAATTGATGGAAAACTTAGTAGTTTGATCAATTAAGTGTCTCAGGGCATCATTGCTATGATGAAATAAAGGTGCAGCGGATGATAATGACTAAAGCCATGTCACGATTATCCAGATGTGTTGTCTAAATGTAATCAGTGTGATGCAGACATGATTGCTTCTGCAGGGAGATTATTACAGGGTGATGGCCGAGGCTGAGTGTGTAACCTTCCTTCCATCTGCCGACCTGATGGGAACCATTACAGTGTTTTGGCATATGGGTGTGTTATGCTTCAGTAGATAACCATCTGGCAGAGTGTTTGCCAGCAAACCTTCACACTTTAAAGCAGAAGTTGTTTTTGTATCCAGGGAAAGGTGGGCGTGCTGTATAAAGTTTGTTTATAGTTTAAAGTTTGTTTAAAATATATCAACAAAAGCCATGTGAGAGAACTCACTCCACTCATTGGTCAGAAATGTCTGGGTGCGGGAGCGAGAAAATCAAAGCAGGAAGTAGTGACTTGGCATACATTTATAGTCATCATTTGCACAATATACCAGAAAAAAATATGCCAGCATAATTTAATTTTTAAAAAACATAATGATGAAAGGAATATGAGTCTAAAGTCACGCTGACACATTGCTGAATTTTGGAGACTTTCCTTCATTTTCTAGAATCACATAGAAAACTGATGACTTCTTATAATTTATTTTTGACTTTTTTGCTCACTTCTTTCGATTAGATTTTTTTTTTTTTTTTTTTACAAGAATGAAGGATTTTCTCGAAAAATATTTGACATTCCAGAGGGTTAAACACATATGATGACACCCTAACCTTTAACCTTTGAGGTGAGCTTGTGACAGAAGGGTCGCTGGTTCAATCCCGGAACTGGCAGGAGAAGTCTGGGTTGGGGAGGTGAATGAGCAGCACCTGCCCCTCCCTAATTATCACCACTGAGGTACCCTTGAGCAAGGCACCTAACCCTCCAAATGCTACATTGTTAAATGTTACGGATAATCAAGGGTAGGTGTGGCTTCTTCACACATCTCCATATACTGTACTTTCAGAAATGCACTGTATATTAAAATATATTTTTTTATTTTTAAAAAAGCCAACTAGTGGCTATGCTAACATTCATGCTGCACTTTGTATTCAGCTGGATGTTATTCCCTCCATAACATTAGTGTTCAGACATTAATGAGAGCACTCATAGTCAGCTACATACTTTATTAATTTAAAAAGGTAATTTATTTGTTCTCTCATGTTGGTGTAACTCCTTATGTTGGACTGATATTGCCATAGATTTAAAGAATGTAAGTCTTTTTGTAAATAGACTGAGACAGTTAATGGCAATGAGTCAGGAAGAGAATTATGATGAACACCAGGTAGCAGTTGGTGTTTATGACTGCAGAATAAACATTGTGTTTATTGCGTAGCCCACACACCTGGTCTGTGTGTGAAGTAAGGCGCGCGCACACACAAACAGCCAACACACAAATGAAACCTGGATAATGAAAGATGTTTAGTCAAGCTAATGCTGAAACTTTATTATGTTGGAGCAATTATATTTATACAATGATTATGTGCACATAAAACTTTATTCAGACTGCTTCTGGTAAAGATGACAAATCCAGGCTTGGCTCTGATAAATTGATGAAATTCATTCAATAAGTTTTCAGAATTTTATCTGTTGGTCACAGTCACACAGTACTTTTTGCATTTGTTGCATAATCAGAGTATGAAGAGAGACTTCCAGGTGAGGAAATGCATGACGAGATGGCTTACTCCGATTATAATGTGTACATGCCTGAAAAAAATCACTTTACAACCATATAATCTAGTTCTGTAAGAGTAAGCATACGCCGATTTCCAGGGATGGCCAGCTTCTGTGTTTTCATAATTTGTGTGTTTCCAGCTCAGACCTGAGCAGCTGGCCAATCAGAACAAAGTGAGCTTTTCAGATAGTACCTAAAACCACCTGTTTTCACTCACTGTGCACAGCAAAAGTGCATCATTGTGTTTTTTACACATTAGAGCATTGGTGTAGGTGTAGTAGTAGAGATGACTGGTGTGTGCGTGCATGTGTGTGTGCATGTTAAAAAGAAGGGGAAAATATAGAGGATAGAGCTTTGAGGTCAATCTGTGCAGGGATATACAGTTACAGCCTTCATCCTAATTCAGGCCGCTCGCTGGGCCTTTCCCCCATTTGCCCTTCAAACAGCATCCAGCCTGTCATACGTCACCATGGCAACAGGGCACACTCAGGACAAAGCAGGAGTGAATATGAAAAGGGTTATGTAAGAGAAATTTAGATGAAAGTGGGCTTCATAGAATTCACTACTAACAAACATAATTGCGAGTCTACAACAGGGAACGATAAATGATTAAAGAGCACCAGAGATGCTGTGTGCGTGTGTGCGCGCGTACGTGTGTGTGTACATAAAAATGATTTTATGTACAGTATAATGTTTCTCCATACAATATAAAAGCACATTGATAGCGTTTGAAAGTGTTGGACTGTGGGTCCAAATATCATTTAGACCAGATTATATGGAGGAAAATACTTATTTCTGAATGGCTTGCTGTATATTGTACATCAGCACACTTTAAAGGACCATACCAGTGGTTTTGCATACTTTAGCCCAGTAAATACAACCTGCCATACATGATACATTACCAACCATTTTCCAAAACATACTACTGGAGCGCTTTTCTTACAATGAAAAAAATAACAGGAAAACCAAACTTCGGTTTTATGTTTTGGGAATTGTTTGTCAGTAACATAACATATATGTGGGTTGTATATTTCTGGCTCAAACATGCACGATTGTTGGCATGGTCCTTTAAGAAATCCAACTTTGATTCTCCGCCCAAGAGGAACCGCAAGCAAAAGCCCTGCACAGAGGTTATGAGGAAGAGTCTAGACATGATCTTTGTGCTGCAAAATATATATTCAGTGCAAACATAAAATAAATCATCTGATGTACTAACGTATGATAAATGTTTGATCAAGACTGAGGCTAAAATGTGAAGCCTCTTTTTTCTGTCAAAGTTTAGTTTTGAAGCCTCACAAGCCAAAACATGCGCCTGTTTTTATTTCCATGAAAAATAAATTGGGTCCCAGAGGGTCTCAGAGTGAAGAGAATTAATGAGAAATCCAACATGAAGCTGCATCCAGTTCTTCTAAATGTAATGAAATAGTCTGCGTGGAGCTCCCCCGAGACACACACTCGATGAAAGCCTTTCTGAACATGCAATTCAGTCAAATGATGACAGATGAAATGAATCACCGATGCAGATGACGGCTTTTATTACACACAAGATTCTTCTTCTTCTTCTTCTTTTCCTTTCGGCTTTCCCTTCAGGGGTCACCACAGCGAATCATCTGCCTCCATCTAACCCTATCCTCTGCCTCCTCTTCTCTCACACCAACTAACTTCATGTCCTCTTTCACTACATCCATAAATCTCCTCTTTGGTCTTCCTCTAGGCCTCCTGCCTGGCAGTTCCAACCTCAGCATCCTTCTACCGATATGTTCACTATCCCTCCTCTGTACATATCAAAACCATCTCAGAAAACACACAAGATTATTACTGCCATTGATTAGCCACGAATGACAAAAATAACTACTAGACAACAGTCACATGTCAAGTACACACACACACTACACACACACATTATACTATTTATTACACATGAACTGATCACAGTGGTGACACATCGAAAGCAGAATGTGTGTTTGTGTGTGTGTGTTTTCTCTGAGATAATAGTCTGACAGTGCATTAGTGCAATGTAGCATAGCAGTCATGCTCGAGGGCGAGATGTCAGATGGTCGTGTGTGTGTGTGTGTCTGTGTGTGTGTGTTTCCCCTGACTCTCACTCAGGTCGTCCTGTGTCACGAGTGGATATTTCTATCTCTATTTTTTTTATAGTATCAAGAAATTAAATACAGTTTTCAATAAAATGCAATCATATTTATCGTAAATTAGGTGGCTTTAAAGGGCAATACTGGTGATTTTGCATGTTTGATCCCAATATACGTATACATACAACCCTCATATACGGTACATTACTGACAACCATTCTGCAAGACATAAAACTGTATTTTAGCTTCTGTTTTGTTTTTGCCAATATCTTTCAAAATCAAATCTTCAGTCCACCTTAAAATTCAATGTTTTGCATGCTAACACGTATGAACGATTGTAGAAGGCGCCATTGTTTGAATTTCTCAGTAAAAACCGTCTTCTCCTGGAACTATATTCCCTGGTGGAGACATCCATTTTTTTGCCATGTAGTTTTGTGATAATTATCTATATCTATGAAAATGGTCAAATCAACAAACAAAATATAAATATAAAAAAATAAAATATAAAAAATATAACTATATAAAATATATTAAAAATATAAATATAAAAAATAAAATATAAATATAAAAAATATAACTATTAAAAATATACATATAAAAAAATAAAATATAAATATAAAAAATATAACTATATAAAATATATTAAAAAATATAAATAAAAAAATAGCATCAGTAAAAAGTCAATCCACCTCAAAAGGACTTTTTTTTTTTTTTAATAATCTTTAGTTTAAAAAAAAACACCTATGATCATTAATCAATGATCAGTGTGAAAAGTGTTTTATTATCCAAGATGAATTTTCATAACTGTATTGTGTCTTAAAATGCTCAGGAATTAGTGTGGTTGTATTTTGTTTATGTGTCACTTCATTAAAAAACATTCTCTGGTGAAGAACTCGTCTCAGTCACTATTGAAGAGGAGAAAGCAGCATCCGCAATCACGACCCACATACCTCACGCTCAGCATCAGTGGCTGCATCATCTGAGTCATCCAAAACAGCAATTATACTGCTTATCTCTCAATCTCATGCTGTTATTTGGCACAATGCTCCTCAAACTACACTCTCTGAGCACCCATTGTTCAATCGTTGCACTCTCTCCCACTCGTTTACCTCTGCTTCTCATCTCTTCTTCTCTCCGTTCAGTCTCACTTTTGGCCGGTTGGATCAGACTTGTCGTGGTCGTCTTGGTAATTCACCCATCCTCTCTATCCCCCCACCCCCGATCTCCACCCCCTTCACCTCCATTGCCATCTGCGCCAATTCCTTCTCTGCTCATCTTCCTTCAGGTGTGTCAGCTTTGACCTTGATAGAAATCAGTATGCATCGCAGGCTGAGACCTATCAAAATGTAAATGGCGACAGGTAGGGGCGGAAAAGTGAGAGTGGGTGCATTGTGCACCCAATGAGCCGTGCCTCAAGGGACGAACCGAATGGATCTGGGGTTTCCCAAAAGGCAAATGTTCAGATGGTGATGATGCTGATGCTAGCGTGAATGACACATACTCTCAAATATTCAGGACTTTTCAGTGGAGTAACAGCATCTGGTACCTGCATTTTGGAGAATTTTGCTCAATAATTACAGTGTAAAGATGTGCTGCAAATTAAATAAAGCTCATCTGATTCAGGCTGAAGATCATTAAGAGAACAGGAATAAACCTATTGTATCAGGCTGAGTTGAGGTGGACTGGGAACAAAAACCAGCTCACCAAAACCTCGCTAGCTTGTCAGTCAGCGATTCATCATATCTCAAAATACTTTAAGCGGATTTACCAAGATCCAACATGCAATGAAATACCAGAATGTGCACACATTTTCAAACTAATGCAACCTATTCCAAAGCCCTGCCATAAGTGGATGTTTCATACTGTGGTCTTGGACAGCCATTTTGGGTCGGCCAAAGACTTCATCAAGATTCTCATGTTTGCGACAGTCCAAAATCTGTAGGAGCCTTAAACGGAATAAAAGACATTCTTTTTATTAATGTTAGAATGTGTAATTTAATCTCAAGGCTGGGGGGATGGGGGTGTTGTGAAAGAAAAACTACATACATTTATTTAATCTCTTTCATTTGACATTTGATCACTTGATTCCTAGTTTCCTAACAGCTTTGCCAAAAGTGGAAGAGATGAGTCTGATCATATATGAGCCTGGTAGAAGCAGAATTTTGGAAGATGAGGAAGAAAGAAACCTGAAACCGTAGTGTTGTGTATTTGAGTCAGCACAGTCTGCAGCGGTTTCATTTGTGTGACCTCTGTTGACCTCTATAAGTGGCTAGTGGGAACAGATCTATGCTTGTAACATGATCAAGCAAGCAGTCTCCCATTAAAATGAATGGAAAAAGCTTCCTTTCCTTTCCCATCAAATGAAGCTGTATTGTCTCTCTGAAATTGACATTCTTGGTATAATATCTCTGAGTTACTTCTAAAAACAAATATAAAACTGCAAATCAATCTAAACCCACTGTGAGGCTTTTCACTGCTAACAACACCCACGCCATCTATAAAGTTTGATTATTTCATGCTATTTTATTCGATACTGCTTGACCCCGAGTCCTGCCCTCTCACACTACCAAGTTCAGTTTGGCATTTCTTCATTTACAGCGAAGAACTATACTTTTTATTGCCCTTTTTCACCTTTTTTTGTTTATGCAGCATCTTGATAATAGCAAATGAAAAATATATTCATAAAAGCAACCAAACCTTATTATACAATTTATTATACAACGTGCCTCCATGCAATCTAATATCATGAGACAAGGAAATTCCTTGATTGTTGCATATTTCTCCTTTAATTTCCTCCTATGTCTTCGAGAAAGAGAGAGAGAGAGAGAGAGAGAGAGAATTGCTCCAAATTGACCTATGATGGCTTGTTTTGCTGGGTTTGCGTCAATTTGGAGCAGGTTGGGGGGCTGAATGACCTTGGAATGACCTTTAAAATATTCTTTAATATTTAAAAAATGATAGCAGCCCAAAGAAACTTTTAATGGCACAAACCAATACAAATGACCAAGATTGTTTTCCTGGAGTTTTGGGTTAGTTGGGGGGGGTG
>VXCM01004232.1:100330-117150 GCA_014773175.1 Lucifuga dentata
ACCACACATATTTATCATAATTTTTATCCTCAAGGCTTTTCTCTCAGGCTGCATACGCGCACACACACACACACACACACACACACACACAAGCAAACACACACAGGAGAGATTCCTACAGTTGCCAGCATTTAACACAATCAAACTCCATCTTAACTTGTCCCCTCCACATAATGGGACTGTTGATATGTCACGGCTGCAACTGAAGTAGCTGCTATCTCATACAATCAGCAAGCACACACACACATACGTATTTCCACACAAACCACAAATGCCAGCATCCTCACCACTGCACAGGCTTTTGTTTTATTAGTCAATTTAGCTCCATTATAGCGTGTCTCCTACTGTGGAAGTCATCTGAAGGTCTTCTTTAAATCATTTTGCTTCATTGCCTGGAGCTCGATGGACTCCAATACATCATTATTATCCCTAACAGTTCACTTCACAACATTTACCAGACTGCTCCGTTCCAGTGGCTACATCTACTGTTATTCCACTTTCTCTTACTAGATTACAGCTAGAGCATCATGATGTAGTTCCTGCTTAGCGGAGCGCTGACGTGAGGAAACGTTTGCACGGAGACCAGCAGGAGTTCTTTAGGGTTAAATCTAATATGTGGCCTTTCTGGTATTTATTCCATACACACTCCGTCTGGGTCAGTTTGGGGTGTTTGATGGAGTTTACCCTAATTTATGCTGTTGAGATTGAATGTGAAAGACTGAGGCTGTAACATATTAATATTGTGATGGCTGTATATTTATAGATAGACTTTCAGCACAGGTAACCTAAGGTGAAAGTTTTCATAATTCTGGCTGTGTTCGTGCCACACTCTACCAGTTTAGATTTAGATGGAGAAGATGTAATGCCAGTCTTTAATTTTCAGGTTCCTTTCTATAATCTGCAAATCTGCAGATAGCTTTTATTCAGTTAAGGTAGACATGACAATACATGACTAACAGTTATCTCCTTCAGTGGGACATCAACATGACCCCTATCTACCCCTCATCGGAAGAAATCTAGCCTGGCTGTCATCATCTTTGCTTCCAATTTTCAATCTTTGAAATGATAATTTTTCCATTAAACACGGTTTCTAAGGCCTGATTTATACTTATTGCATGTGTGACAGTGGGTAAAATAATTTCAGCCAAACCAGCCAGCTACAGAGGCTACATTTGAGGGTCGCTTGTAAGGTCATGCACCACTCAATTTTTTTTTTAAACAATGCAGATGGCATTTGTGTGATGTAAATGTGCCTTCATCGACAATTGGCTAAGAGAAAAGGTGCAGTGGAAGAGAAAGTAGGTGCAGAGGAAGAGGAAGTATATATGTGTTCTATTTAAGAGCAATTCCTCCTCTTTATTTAATAACAAGTATGCATATAAATAACATGTATGCTGTATGTATTGGGCTCAAACATGCAAGATGGCGGGTATTGTCCTTTAAGACATCATGACATGGAGGAGCCGTGTCATTTGCAGCATGAATCTACACTGTAAACACCATTATTCAGTATTTATATAACAGTCTTCAAGCAAAACAGGAAGTAAAAAAGAGATTACAATTGACTTTTGTGGAGTGCTGATGTAAGAATATAAACAACCTGAGAGGAGAGGAGAGACTGAGGAGGAGGAGGAGGAGGAGGAGGAGAGAGGAGGAGGAGGAGGAAGGAAGGAAGGAAGGAAGGAAGGGGAAACAAGACCATCATCCAAATGTGTGCTGAGATTGTAGGTGGAGGCATTGGTTTGTTGGTTTATTGTTACTGTGGTGGAATAGAATGATTAGCCTGGTTGTATTTTTCTGTCTGGTAATAGAACTATTCCTGTATTTTGCATGTTTTCTTTACTTTATCTTAGATGAATATGGAGTGTGTCTGTGTGTATGTGTGTGTGTATGTGTATGGTGTATGTGTGTATACAGGGAAACATTAGTAAATCAGTGAGACAGAGACAAAGGAAGCAGACAGATTTTGGATGGTCCATGCAGAGTAAAAAAAAAGAAAAAAAATCTATTTGGATGTTTCCTAGCAACAAGCAGTTAGTGTATGATGCTGTGTAAAACTGCATAAGAGTTTCTGAAAAGTTGCCTTATTTCATAGCTATTAAGACTTTTTGTTTTATGTGATAAAAACAAATAATGGAGCCCAAGATTTATACCATGTTGATACCCTGCATAAGTTACTAGATTTATTGCTGATTGAAGCTGAATGTTTGGAGGCAGAAAGCATCTTATTTATTGAGTTAATACACAGTGGGCGGAGCTAAAGAAGTTCCTGATTTTAAAGGACCACATCAGTGATTTTACATGTTTAAGCCCAATAAATACGACCCACATACTGTACAAGTTACATTCTTGACAACCATATTCAGAACACAAAACCATATTTTAGATTTCCTGTTATTTTGCCAAACCTCTTAATCTTTCAAAATCAAATGTTCAGGTGATACATCCACCTTAAAAATCAATGTTTCACCTGCGAACATGTATACGTCCAAATGCAGAAAGAATGGTTTTTAATTTCTCGGTAAAAACCATCTTCTTCTGGGACTATATTCCCTGGTGGAGACATACATTTTCTTCCATGCAGCTCCATGTTAGACCGATTAAATAAAGTGACTTCAGAGGTAGGAAGAACAGTTGAGGTATCATGATATTATTTTAAGGTTATATCACCCATCCCTAGTGTGTATCTTCCTTTTTGTTTAAACAAACTCCCAAAAACAAATACAGTGGAAAGGAGAATAGGTGTGAATATGGCTGCATTCACACATTATTCATATCTATTCTGGGATCGAACCCATACTGTATCTGTTGACAGTGTGAGCTGACAGCGGTGTTAAAAGTGTGTGAGCAGAGTGATAACAACTAAAGACATCATATCTGTTTTTATAGCTACACTTCTCTTTTTATCTCCAGCTTATTTTAGTCACACAGCATGGCTTTGATTTTTGACTGAGCTCACTGTCTCCTCAAATCCCAGTAAAATCCCTGTTTGTCTTCCCATCCCTAGGGTTCAAAATAAAAACTGGAAAATTCTTTCAGAGCAGCTCTCTCCCACTGTTTTCTTTTTCTCTGAACCCATATCCAACATGTACGAGAGGCCTGTGACGGAAGAAAAGGTGATAGCTTGTAAAGCAGAACACGCTAAGAGTGTATTGTGACTTTCTTCTGGTTGTTGCTCCTCGTTGGTCTCAGCAGTAATGCTTCAAACTACCTCAGAGCCAACATGACGGAGGCTAAAAATACATGTTGCATGTAGGTCAAAAGGCCTCAACATCAGGATTTCAATGTGACCCTGATCAAAAAAAAAAAAAAAAAAAANAAAAAAAAAAAAAAAAAAAGACTCCATGCTGCTATGTGCTGCTGAGTGAATCAGATCTATGTCACATGTGAGACCAAAACATCAAATCTGGGATGATTTAAGCTACGATTTGAAGATGTTGAAGGAGGAGAGAAAACATGTCATCAGTAGACACAAAGCGCCGCCTGGAGACATGGCCGACTATCCAGGCAGTTTACATGTAGAGTTACAGCTGATGCTGTCGGACAAGCAGGTCAAGTCATGAAAACCTTGTCACTACTGTTTATAGAGAGAGAATAAAATATAAGGGCCGGCATTAAAGGACAATACCGGCAATTTTGTATGTTGGATTCCAATATACAGTATACAACCAGAATACTTGTTATGTTACTGCTGACTGGATGTTGCCCACTGTTTTTTAAAATATACTACTGGAAAGGTAAATTTTAGAATTTTTTTTCTTATTTTCCACACTGCCATTGGTTTCAGTTTATTCCACTACGCTATTAAAATCCACTTGCACTTGAAAGTGCTTGAGATAAGTAATCCATCACAGAAAACACTTTGTCTGTTCAATTTTTTTTTTGTCAAAGTAACTTTATTTAACCTGTCTAACTACTGCACAGAAGACAATGTATGTCTCCGCCAGGGAATATAGTCGCAGGAGAAGATGGCTTTCTACAATCATGCATAGGTGTTAAAAGGCAAAACATTGGATTTTAAGGTGGGTGTATTTTGAAAGATGGAGGAATTTGGAAAAATAAAAGGAAAACTAAAATACAGTTTTATGTTTTAGAAATTGGTTGTCAGTAACATAACATGTATGTGGGGTTGTATATATTGGGCTTAAACATGCAAAATTGCCAGTATGGTCCTTTAACAAAGAGTTAATGAGTAAACAGTAGTCTGTCTGTCTGTCTGTCTGTCTGTCTGTCTCTCTCTCTCTCTCTCTCTCTCTCTCTCTCTCTCTCTGTGTGTGTGTGTGTGTCTCTTAAGTCAAATTTGTTCACCTCTGTGTCACCACCTCAATCATCCATAAACACACACACAAGACACTGAAGGGATGAATGCCTTGATTCACACCACTAGAACTCAGGGCCCAATTATGGCGGCCAGTTACCATGCCGACAGGAGGCGGTTCTTTCTATAAAAAGCCAGTAAGGTGTTACTTTACATAATTCCAGTCACTTTGGATTTTCCACTCTGCTCCTCCAGACTAAGGGGGCTACATTACCGATGCAGTTTTAAGGAGGCAAATCCAATTGCGGTGCCACAGCAGCAGCAGCAGTTTAGACCTGCAGATGCTGCATGTCTGTCATCCCCAGACGTTTATTCTTAGTACTATAATTACATTTGGGAAATCACCTCCTCTGCCAGTCACTCTTCAAAGTCCTTCACCATTATTTGTTTTTCTACGTTTGGCCAATTGTTGATAAAAGGCGTCTGAATTCAGATTTGGAGTGGTGTACAACCTTGTGTGCCAAATGATTTCTTGTTAATTTCTAAACTACAAAGATGGATGAATTTTATTCTACACTATTTTTTTGCATGCGTAATTATCAGGTTTTATTGTGGTGTGCTGTGGAAGAGAATAGTAATTGAGCTTGGTGCAATGCCTGCTTGGTAAAACAGGAAATATGCAAATGTAATCACAGTGAAAGCAGTAATTATGGGCAGAACTATAAATATGTGATGTTCTACCATCGTGACTCCGCTCAGCCTGCATGGTAACACTTAACTCAGGAAAAATAAATGATTTTTTTCCATTCTCTGACATAGAAGCAATGTGGTAGCCTGACATGTTACCAGGCATCAGACTTATAGGCTTTTCCAAAACATACTACTGGAGGGATAAATTTTAGAATTTTTTTTCTACTTTCCAGATTGCCATTGGTTTCAGTTCATTCCAGGTTGTTATAAAACTCAACTTGTAGAGACTTGAAATGAGCTTGAGATAAATAATCCATCACAGTGAACACGACGTCTATTCAACTTTTTTTGTCAGAGTAACGCTATTTAACATCCGATGTGGAACTGCATGGAAGAAAATGCATGTCTGCCAGAGGATATAACTACATGATAATAACTGATAGTTAAAAAATAATAATCAAAATGACCATCCCATCTACATTTGGACATATCTGTTAGCAGACAAAACATTTTAAGGTGGGTGCATCACACGAATACTTGACTTTGAAAGATTAGACAAAATAACAGGAAAACTAAAGTACAATTTTTTGTGTTTTGGAAAATGTTGTCAGTAATGTAATATGTGTGCTGGTGTTTATTGGGCTTAAACATGCAAAATCACTGGTATTGTCCTTTAAGTGTCCCTCCTCCAGATTGGCCCCAAGGCTCTTATATTCAGGCTTTGTGAGGAAAAACAAATCCTAAACCTGCACATAGAAGAGGTGCACCTATTTCCTCGTCCCCCTAGGATTTATGTTCATGCCACTGCAATGCTTGTTATTGTAAAATATACTGTCAGGCTACATATTTGATCTGAATGAATGATGATCACACTGGAGCATTTCTCTCTGTCATCCTCCAGCTTCTGTTTTGCTGCCCTGTAAAGTAAATCGCCGTTTACAGCCCTTCTTATGGGCTTTTTGTAATTTTCCAGAGGATGAAACTCAAAAGCAATCAGCGGTACTTGTGTGATTGTAGAACCAATGACTAATCTAGCAGCTAATCTGGCTTCCTTGCTGCTCTCTCAGCTATTTTTAGCACAGACAAGTGATTCGTTTGAAGAAAAGGACAATATTTCTATGACCTCTCAATTTCAGCACTTCATCTTCAGATTAATTGAAGATTAGTGTTCTTAAAGTCGGCTTAGTTAAGAAGCTTCTTACCTGGAATTGTCATCGTGACACCCAAACTGCAGCTCCACGGAAGCTATGAGGATTTCCACATATTTTACAGATGGAGCTTATTAATCTTCCACCGGTGTCTGCCTGCTGGCACTGATTTAATGAGCCAATTAATGTTAAACAGAGGAGCTGCAAAGATTAGGAGCAATTCATATGAAAAATTATTTTTTTTAAATCGTGTTTAACATAGAGATGTGCAGTACACACTCCTCTCTCTCTTTGGAATTAAAGGAGGAGTTTTCACTGGACTCTTAAACGTGAAATGTCACACACCACTTGTCTGATTTTAATAAAATTCAGATACAAAATACAATAATTGTCTTGGTGGGGATGCTTAGGAAGTGGGAAAGGAGGAGAGTAATATTTTTTGTGGAAGGCATAGAATTCCTTATGTATTTTGGACATCAACATTCATTTGAGCTACATGATTATAATTTACAAGTTCCAGAGTTGTACATGATGGTCAATCATGGCCAACATGTTGTGATTATGTATTTATTTGCTGCTAATTGTGATTGTGGCTTGAATTTGCCCCACATCCATGCTAACTCACCTGATTTGGCCTCTCACCCTTTCACCTCTTCTTAACATGACAATGCTTTAGTTGGAAGCTGTTTGGCCTCTGGTGATGATGTCATATCCGCTGTGGGGGATTTATTTATTTTATTTTATTTTTGGGAACTGATTTCTATGAAACTGGGATTCATTTCCTGTGTTTCAAGTTTGAAGGAGCTTATGATGAGAAATGAAGAACTGTAGCACCTCTGAGTTAAACCTGTTAATGCTAGGCACATAACTTATCAATCAGCCATTGTAGAATATGGAAATTGATTTATATGACTCTATGGCCTCTAAGAAAAAAACAGCCAAGGCAGTCCCAGCTGAAAAATAAAACACACACAAAAACCCTTTATTCCATGGTTTACCCTTACATCTTCATCTGTTGAAGATGATAGATATCTATCAGCCATTTTATTCCTGTCTTCATGTCTCATTGACTAACCACCACCAAATCTCCTTTAATGTAATAAATGCCCGTGTTGTCCTGTATGCGTGGAATAAGGACAAACCCCAATCAGTGTAATGGAATCTTTACATGTTCGATCTGTAACAATCAACGTCTTGTGTCTGACTCTGATGTCACCAAATGTCCCGACCAATCACAGCCTTCAAAGTAAGCATGCAGGACATGTCCCTTCAATTATCATTTCTCCTCTGAGAACACACTCATCCCTCCTCTGGTAAATCTGCCTGGAGAGATTCAGGATCACACTTTTCTCTGCCTCAGGTTTGAAAGACACGCATAATTTCATGAGAGAAAACTTTTGACTTTCACACAGTTGAGTGATTGGAGATTAGTATCGGCATGGCCCTGTGACATTTTGGTGGGAAGTTCTTTGGATTAAAGTGAAGTTAATCCAAAGTAACTTCACTTTAGCACTGCAACTGTAAAACTGAATGTCCTCGCAAGGTGTTTCATGACGCCTGTGAAAATAACCTGCATGAAATTATGGAAGCACAAGAAGCATCATCATGGAATAAATAACTTTAAGGGATAAAACAACTCAATTCTGAAGCCCTAAATGTCACTTATCCTCCTCAGTCTAATCTTGAAATAATGATTAAGGTGTTTGAAGGGTTAATTTAAGGTTCATCTAAAGGGGCAGTCCTCTAATCTTGCACAGTGAAGGAGATTTGAATGATTGCATTCAGCTCTTTAAGGGACCCTGAGTTTATATTGGTGTGTTAAGTTTATGGGATGATTAAGTCAATAAACTTAATAGACCAATATAAACTCAGGGTCCCTTAAATAGGTGATTTGGTTCAGCATTTGTTAACCATTAATTCATGTTTTGCAGCTCACAGTCAGCTCTATTGTTGCTTAATTGTTTGGTTTGAGGGTGTGCAGACATGCCTGCAAACATTTAGAAAGATTTTCTTTTGTTTTCATGAAGCAATAGTCAGTATTTCTTACAAAAAACCTGATTGTCTGGAAAAGCAATAGACAGTATCTCATTTCATTTCATTTCATTTCATTTCATTAAACTCCTGACCAAAAGAAAATGGTATAGAGTACAAACACACAATACAAAAAATACAAATAAAGGCAGGCAATACAGGTGAAGAAAAAATAAAAANAGTACAAACACACAATACAAAAAATACAAATAAAGGCAGGCAATACAGGTGAAGAAAAAATAAAAAACCAGCCCAACTCGTTTAAACAAAATCAACACATTACTAAAAAAGGCAGCAAGTCCATGAATCACTCCTGGATTCTCTGACTGCAGCAGCAAAACCAATTTCAACATGGATGGATACTTAACATAATATTGCGGTAAATACTTTTCTCTATATTGAACAATTTCAGCGTTTGTACATTCAAACAACACATGATATTCATCCCCCACAAGGTTGCTATTACATATTTTACATATTCTATCTTTTCTTTCTATCCCTGAATATCTTCCAGTAATCTTTAGGATTCTGGAATTAGCGAGCCTGAAATCACAGATGGCTTGTCTATGCCTCCTATTCTGTTGCAGTAAATATTTTTCAAACTTAAATTCCATCTTGAATTTGATGTAAAGGTCGCAAGATGACATCTGTTGTAACTCACTGGACCATTTCTGTATAAACTGGTCTGCAACTTAAAATCTGCAAAGTAATGGTGATTTCCTTTACATGTAACCAGAAAACTTCAGACAAGCCACTGAGATCATTTCTGCCCCCAAGAAATGTTTTTCTGGTAGGAACTCCAATATGCCATTTTCTTCAGAGTTTCTTCAGAGTTTTCTCTCCTGTGAGTCTCTTGTGGTTTTGCCCTTCAAACAGCAAAAAACGGAGAAGACTGAGTCTATATTGGTGTCCTCATCCATCATTGCTCCATATATCAACACAATTTGTATGCAAATGATCCCCGTTCAGCTCTGAACTGGCCAGTTAATGATGTTTTCCCTGCAATCAGTCACTCAATGTACTTGACAAGGTTTTCTTATCCACTGACACGTCTGCGTTCATTTGTCACATCCGTATGGCTCATCTCTCAGAGAGAAATTTGAGAACATACAGTTTGCATGTTATTAAATTACAGTATACTATAATCAACATTTGGTGGCTTTCCTAATACAATGTGACTGATGATTAAATAGCAACAGTCAATGAAAATCAAAAGTACTTCAAATTTCTTCACTCCCCTGTTGGCAACATATTAACAATTTCCAATATAAAACAATAATAATATTATAATAGTAAGAGCATTTTCATACTCGTGGTTTGGTCCGGTTCAGACTAGGGTTTGTAGTTCATTCCAGTACAATATTAACATGAGCTTGTAGAGACTTGAAATATGCTTACGATAAGTAATCCATCACAGCGAACTAAACATTGTTCTTATTTTTGTCAAAGTTACTAAATTTAACCGAACCAACACAGAGCTGCGTGGAAGAGAATGTATGTCTCTGCCAGAGAATATAGTCCCAGAAGACTGCTTTTACCAAGAAATTTAAATGGCCATGCCTTCTCCAATCGTGCATAAATGTTAGAAGAAACATTGAATTTTAAGGTGAGTTTATCATCTGAACATCTGATTTTGAATGATAAGGGGATTTGGCAAAATAACCCAAAAATTAAAATACAGTTTTATGTTTTGGAAAATGGTTGTCAGTAACACATCTATGCAGGTAGTATTTATTGGGCTCAAACTAGCAAAATCACTGCTATGGTCCTTTAAAAATATTTTAAATTTGCTTATACCAGAATCATAATGAGTTCTCCGAAGCTTTTATTGTAAATGCACAGGCTGTGAAGACCGAAATGACATCATCCTCAGAGCGGACTTAATTTACGAACATGATCCAAAGCCTCGTTTCACCTCTGAAGTGGATGACCTCTGTCTCTGTGAAGTGATGAGTCAGCCCCTGTTCCCAATAACCCAAATTCTCTGGTGATGTTACGTCACCTATTTCCTGCTGTTCTTCTGGTCATTTACTGTGGCTCGGAGAATACATGAGATGGTAAGAGAAAGACAAATGGAAAAGTCAACTTCTTCCTGCACAATGTGAATTCTTCGACTAATTGTGGTGGCGTTCTTGCCCGTCCATCAGCATTTCTGAAATTAGCTCGACGGGTCATCAGCTTCACAGATAAACTTAGACTCCATTTTATTTCTGCTTGTCTGATCAGTCGAGGAAAAAATAGACTTTGCACAGCTTTCTCAGACTTCTCAGATCAGGTAATGAACTGTTCAACCATGACACGGCTCAATGAATATAGATGCGTCAACATGTCTGATAAAAGAAGAGAAATAATCTTTTCAACACGGCTGTTGGAAACACTAGAGAATAGAAAGTATTCTTTGACAGCCTCTCTCAGTGCTGACATCATGCTCAGCACCTCCTCCACCCATCCAGAGACACAAGTCTTTCAACCCAGGTTCCGTTTGATCCAATGGAAATAAGAAACAGCGTGTTGTATCCAGGCAACAAGTTCGTTGCCAGGTGACAGATACAGAGGTCCTGAGACCAGAGATTGCATGCGTGTGACAATTCTACATGAATAAGACAAGACGGAACATCAGTCACCTCCTGCAGCTCATAGATTTCTTTGATAATCCAGCTTAAAATGCATTTGCTTTTAATATTCATGCAAAAAAATACAACAAATCTGTTTGTTATGCTGTGAAAGAACAGTGACTTCCTTTCTTTTTCCAAATGCAACAAACCCTGCATACGTGCATGCGAGCTGACAGTAAAACTCAGCAGCAGGAAAACGGATCTCTTCACCTTTCACACTTAATCAGTTTGCCTAATTGGCGCACGGAATCACAATGTGTACAGTGATGGTTTATGAACAAAGTTGGATCTGCCAGCAAATATGAAAACAGCCATAAATGATGGGATTAGCAAACATGTTTCTGCCTGATCGCTGGCCCTTTTTATGTGGCAGCCATGAGCGGAGATAATGATCATTTCCCAGGCGCTTCAGCTGACAAATCCACAGCCTCCATTTAAAGGCTTTCATTCTCCCCTGCAGCTGTGTAGGGCGACAGTATATTTTTACTTTGATTTCAGTTCAGCTGTTCCAGCGGGGGGGGGGCGGCATTTGTTTACAGAGGTCTGATCAGCTGATTTGTAAGGCAAATATTACATGATAGTTTTTAAGGGACAATACTAGCGATTGTGCATGTTTTAGCCCAATATATACTTTCCGCATACACATTGTTACTGACAATTTCCAAAACATTAAACCGTATTTTAGTTTTCCTGTTTTTTTTCCTGTTAGTCAGAAAATACAGTTTTTTGTTTTGGAAAATGGTTGGCAGGGGTAGTAATTACACAGCTCAAACATACAAAATCACTTGTAGCTAATTTTAAAAGTTAACTATGAATACATGACAAAATGAGTCAGTCTGTCTTTAAAATAAGAAGGTGTAATCCTATTAAAAAAAATGTTATGGTTGTTCACCAACCTTTAATTCTGCACGCAGTGAGTCCACTTGATGTCTGTTATACCTTTTTTAAAACAGTGTAAGACCCCTTTTCCCCCAAAAAAAACAGTCTGAATGAGGAAGTTTTGATATGTTTGGGTTCAATGCCACCCTTGCAAACAATCATTACTACTTATTTTTATTTGCGGTGCCATTGCCTTCACATCAGCTTGACCTCTGACCTCTGATTAACCTACAGATCTGCTGCTCACTGACTATTTTGTGCATTGTTCTCTGCTGTGATCATGAATTACTGAGATACTGAGATATTCAAACACCATTTATACTCTGAGGTTCAAAATAATTGGGACACCTGCACATTTCTCAATTTTTATGGGAATTGTGTGTTGTCCATTATTTGTGAAGGTTGAATAGCTGCCACAGTGTTCATAAAGCATCATGCTGCATTTTGACAACTTTATATTTTACTTATTGGAAGGTCTCTAAATTCTATATGTTATGATTCACATTTAAGGGCCTGGCTTTATTAAAGAAAATACCTATAATAAAATGCACTGAAGTAATTGTATGGAATATAAAACTTGTTTCTGAGTCCTTTAGCCACTGATCATTATGAATTACAAACAACAGTACCCACTGTGACATGGTTCATATCAACAGAAAGTGGTGTTATGGTCAAATTAATTTACATTTAGCCAATTTAATTTAGCTTCATTTTGGTAATATTGTAAAAATAAATGTGCAAATTTAATGCTAGTGTTCCTTGATTTATTTGATGCACCTGGTTATCAGATAGTGTATTTTATCTTGTTTAACACAAAATTTGACCAATGCTTAACTTTTTTTTTTCCCTGAAGGCAGTTGTTCCAATAATTTTGCACCCAAGCCTATGTAAAACATGTCAGCAGGCCCTGATTTGGCTAGAAACAAAACATTTGGACAGATTATGCCTGCCATCTAGTGGACATACTGCACAAGTAGCCCTTCATGGTAAAGTTTTCTGTCTTTTCTGGTTTTCTTAAATAATTTTGATGCATCATGATTCAGAATGTGTGAGCTGCTCACACATTCTGACCAATAGATCATATGGTGTGGGATATTAGAATTAAGCTGCATGGAGTTCTATCTCTATGTTAAAGGTCAAGCATTATTTTCTCATCAGAGTTAACTTGGGGATGTTGTAGGTCCAGTTAGCAAAATTAGCTGCTCTTATGCTAACAGCTTTACCTGAGCCAGCTTTATAAATCATTTCAGATAGATACATTTAACAAATCATGACCTCATTAATTAATGCAAAACTATAAGAAAACAAGTCACAAGTAGGATTTTGTTGTCATTATTAGCACAAAACTCTTCTGAAACTTAAATCTGTTTATTCTTGACATTTTAATTTAAAAAAAACAGCTAAACAGCAGTCTATCACTTTAATGCTGAGATGAAATTGATAATCAGCTAACTGTTTAAGTCATTTCTCATGTTAAAATAGATCCAGCTTTTTTATGTCTCGTGATTGTAAATTGAATCCCTTTATAACTGTTGTTAAAACAAGAATTTTGAAGAAAATGGGTTGCTGACTTTTGTTGGGCATTTATTGACATTTTCATACATGATTAACAATTTAACCAAGAAACAGAT
Source organism: Lucifuga dentata (assembly GCA_014773175.1). Taxonomy (NCBI): domain Eukaryota; kingdom Metazoa; phylum Chordata; class Actinopteri; order Ophidiiformes; family Bythitidae; genus Lucifuga; species Lucifuga dentata. The sequence continues at coordinate 113,583 of VXCM01004232.1, forward strand.
TAGCAATAATGAAAATAATCATGATTTGCAGCCCCGCTACTGAAATCTACAAACGTATGCCTTATACAGAACTAAGACAAGCTCCTTTAGTTGCTCAAGTAAAAACCAAAACAAGAAATGATTGCCCAGTTATGATTCTGTATTCAGTTGAGACAGTTTAGAGACAGTGTTTTTCAATTTCACATCAGTCCAAAGCGTCCTTGTTCAGACAGCTGACGGTCATGTCCCCTCAAAAGACCTCCAGATCTGCAGAGCTGTAGACCACCGCTGTCTCCTCAGTGCCCACAGCAGCTTCCCCCTGGCCCTCTTCTTCCTCTCGTGCAGCCTCCTCCAGGGACTCCAAGGCCTCGTTGGTGTCGCTGGCAAAAGTCTCCCTGGAAACGTCATCGTGCTCATGCAGGTTCAACGTGCCGATGGCCTGCTTCATCTTTTTGGCAACCACGTGCCGTCTACGTTTCTGGGCGGCCTTCTTGCTCTTACAGTCTTTCCTTTGCTCGTCGAGGAATATCTTTTTGATCTGGGCTTTAGTGATGCTGGGAGTGTTCTTCAGCAGATTGAGGTAAACCCCACCGGGTGTCCGTCGCCTGCTACCGTCCATGGTGTACACACCGCCCGTTTCCTCTAGTGTGGCAGTCTCTCCGAGCAGTTCTATGGCTTTTTTTGTCCCAATTACTTTAATAACACGTTCTATGAGCTCTTTTTTAGGTTCTTGCAGTCTGTGTGTTATTTCATCTGCCACCTTGTCCTCAGGGTCATCCTCTGTGATCTCATACCGACCCTTGATGTCCATCTCAGATTGGGGACCCAGTCTCTCTTTAACCGGCCTCTTCCTCTTAGACTCATTGCCCCTCATGTACTCCTCCAGCTGGGCATCTAGCATGGAAACTTCTCCTTCATCCCTGGACTGCTTCTCCATCTCCCTCTCCTTCTCCATCATCTTACGGGCCAGGACATAGTTATAAGTCTCCACATTTCTGCTAGACATGCTAACTTCACCCTCCATGCCAAATATGCCCAGCTCTGCTGCTATGGCATCCTGGCACTGCTCCTGGACCACAGAACCCCAGATGTTGTTGACCTTCCGGCTTCCCAGAGCGCTGGGGGCGGCCAAAGGGTTTGACCCCGGACGGACGGTGCAGACAGCAGGCGGGGGAGCATTGGACACTTTCTGGCGTTTCCGCCGCCAAACAGCAGCATCCTCGTCCGAAGACTCCTGGTCGCTGTCGCTGGAGTCCACTGCCCTGCCGGTGCTCCGGTAGTCGGTGGCGGCACAGGCCTGAGCTGCGGCTCTGCTCTGATAAGACTCACCGCTGAAAACCGGAGGAACCTGAGGTCGAGCTTGTGCTAAGGCGGCGGTTCCCATTTCAGAGTCCGAGCTGGAGATCTCTCCATCTTCCAAATCTCCGTCCATCGGATCTCCGCCATTAGCCATTACGTTTCTGAAAACCACAACAAAGATAAAGCCTGTTAGCTGCTGTTTTATAACTAACGTCAAGTTTACGACACTTTTAATTAACGTTAAGCACCATTAGGTTAGCAGCTACCAACACACGGAACTGAATGTTAGCTAAAGTTCACCTGTAAATTACGTTAGAATACAAATATAAACACTAACCTTTCACACTCTAAGTGACTCTCGGTGAACACAGAGACTATGTACCTACAGAAATCTGTTTTTTAAATCTTTGCAGGACTGCTAGATGCACACGGAGCTGTTGTGGAGTTACGGTTAGAGGAAAATTCGCGGCAGACTGAAGTAACACTTCCGCTGCCAAACCGACAAGCCCTTTTAAAATAAATGCCACATTAGGAAAAGTTATGAAAATATTGTCTACGTTTATTGTATATTTTTATATTGAGCATATTCATGAACACAATATTCCTTATATTCAAGTCCAATTAGGTCGAGTTTATTTGTTAAATAGTTTATTTAAACAAGTTTATGTGGGCTTTATAGGCTTACACATCCAAATCCAAAATATACAAAGATTTAAAAATAGAAACAACTTTTTCTCATAATTATCGTCCACATATTTATCAATAAAATACTTTGTAAGATAAATGCACGCAACATTTAAAGATACAGTTCATTAGCTTTATCAGATATGGAATATTTGAAATGCAATAGCCATTTTTCCAAAAATATCATGAATACGTGATCTCCAGAAAAAAAAACGCTCTTGGAACAATTTTGTTCTGATTGTGGAAAATATCAGGGATTACCAGAAATTTAGTTTTTATTTTTATAACCAATATTATTAAGGCGGAAGTGACGTACTACTCCTTCATTGCGTCAACTGCTGCGCCCGCGCAGTGCAACAGAAAACAACAATGGCGTCGTCCGTGCGGCATCTGACATCTGTGGGAAGATACCTGCTACAGAGACATTTACTAAAGACATATTCCTTCAGCAGGGTAAGAATTACTTTAGACATTTTTTAATGTACTATTTTTCCGTAAAAGAAACCGTTTTCAGTATTGTAGAAAGCTGACATATATGCTGACACACAGTAAGAGGTTAGCTAGCTGTTACATGCTCAAGGTGTATCAAGCTGATTTTTTTTTTTTTTTTTTTTTGTTTGTTTGTTTTTTGAGATTATACTTTAAAATGCGTAGATAAAATATGAAAAGAGACACTATATAAGTCCGACGAAGTTAAATTCACTGGCCAGTGACGGGTGACTCCTGACATAATTTTTCAAATTCTGAAGTCACCGTGATAAAGTAATTCCTCTGTCCTCCTGCAGCCCACAGTGGGGCTCCACAGACTTTTGGCTACTCAAGCTGCACACCAGGTGGCGCTAAATGTTCCTGAAACTAAAGTGACGACCTTAAGTAACGAACTTCGTGTTGCTTCTGAGGATTCTGGACTTTCCACTTGCACAGTAAGTGAAAACCACACACACACACACTTATAATAATAAGTCATGATGATAATGATAATTTCTAATTTGTTTTAATAATAATAATAATGATGATGATCTGATAATGAAAAGTGACTTAAAGTAAAAGTCAGTCATATTGTAAAATATTACCATACAACATCCCAGGTCTTTTCCTCTACTTTAATTGTCATCATATTTATAGTCTCTATTTGTTTATTTCCTCCACTATACAACTGTTGTTTGATAAGTTCAGAGCTTGACACAATCAGAAGTGAACAAGGGTGTAATATTATTTGTGAAAATAATATAGCTGCTGTTTTGCATCTCAGCTGTTTTCATTTGAGCTCAGTGGCATAATTTAGTTGCACCGGCAAACAAGTTTGTGAGACTTGTACAAGTTGGATAAACCAGGTCATTATGCAGTGACTATATACAGTGCTGTGAAAAAGTATTTGCCCCCTTACAGATTTCTTCTGATTTTGCATTTTTGTCACACTTACATGTTTCAGATCATCAAACAAATTTTAATATCAGACAAAGATAACCTGAGTAAATACAAAATGCAGTTGTTAAATGATGATTTCATTTATTAAGGGAAAAAACCTATCCAAACCAACCTGGCCCTTTGTGAAAAAGTAATTGCCCCCCCTTGTTAAATGATGAATTAACTGTGATTAACCACA